>JAFBJR010000147.1:1684256-1797163 GCA_016785285.1 Brachirus orientalis | reverse complement strand
GGAAGGAAGGGGGGGGGGGGAGAGGGGGGGAGAGAAGGAAGGGAGGAAAGAGAGAGAGAGAGAGAGAGAGAGAGAGAGAGAGAGAGAGAGAGAGAGAGAGAGAGAGAGAGAAGCAATGGCTCATGAATACTGTGTAATTTCTAACTAATCCTATGTAAAAAAAAAAAGAGTCAGAGAATATATGAGACCCATTCTGTAATAGCTTTGGTAATGTAAGCAAATAAATATTTGAAGGAAAAGTAGGCCAACATCCAGCCATGTAACAATTGCCCATAATCTACCCATACTCTACTGATGAATCAGTAGGGTTTAAATTTCTGTACACGTGATTTTAGGACACAGGAACCTTCTGCAGGCAACCACTTAGTCACAGACACACCAATACATGACAGACATGGAATTAAAACACAGTGTTGAAAAAATCATGTGAATTGTTGTGTGTATTATTTTTTGTCACAAATGTTCTCCTTTTTCCCAAAGTCCCAAAATCTTGATAATACTCAATCCCATCATTATATTTCATATTTCACTAAATGTTCCATAACATTGCAGTCTGTCTGTGTTTGAGTGAAAAACAAACACTCTTTGTGCTTTGGCAGAGTGACCAGCCATGTCTAGCAAAAATATCTCTGTGCAATACAGTGTCTGCATCAAAGGTAGCTGAAGTGAAAACAGGTTTATTGTTACAAATGTCACCATGACATTTATTTTCCCCTGATGCTTCAAACCGTTAACCCCTGCATAACAGAGAATATTAAAGGAACATGACTGACATCTAGTGGATGTGTGCAGTAACTGTACATCACCGTAAATGTGAAGCTTATGTGGTTGGTTGTCATGAAGTGGGATTTCATTTTGATGAAGTTGCAGCACATTAGCACATCAGTGTGAATCAGGCTGGGTTTGATGACCAAAACTTCCATTGACAATCTCAGGCTGTTTAAATAGTTTTTAACCCCCCACTTTCACACTGTTTTCCTCCTTTCCCTCTGCATGTTTAAAAAGCATGGAACACACACAAATATTCATACACAAATGTATTTTTCTATTTCTTACAATTTAAAAATCTATAAGAAGCTATATAGTTACAGGTTGTTTTGCTTTGTCTTCATAAATATTTTTTATTTTTTTTTATTTTATAATGCTCTTCCTCTTCTTCTCACCAGTACTCTGGCTTCCTCCCACAGTCCAAAAACATGCAGATTTGGGGATTAGACTAATTGGACACTCTAAATTGCCCATAGGTGTGAATGTGAAAGTGAATGGTCGTCTGACTCTATGTGGCCCTGTGAAGGACTGGCAACCTGTCCAGGGTGTACCCTGCCTCTTGCCCCATGTCAGCTGGAGTTAGGCACCAGCGCCCCCCGCGACCCTCAGTGGATAAAGCGGTAGAAAATGAGTGAGTAAGTGAGAGTCTTCCTCTTCTGTATTTTGAGTAATAACAAATGCATGAAACTGTTTACTATGTCATGGAAAAATACAGATACCATTGGTTATGAGGCACATCAGCTAAATTTAGATAGTTTTGGCTATGTTATTAAATCAGCATGGGGACAGAATCTGAATGATTTAATCTGAGGCAAGGACCTGGTATCTTTTTTCACAGAATTCATAAGCATGTGATCCATGGGCATCTATTTTTCATCCAAGCTCGGGGGGCTAAGTCAGCTGCAGGCGAGTCCTGACTGAAGCTTTGAAAAGATCCCCCCCGCCCCCACTGTAGCTATACATGCGTACACACCCACTTGTGTTTACATGACTTTAGATGATACCAACTTGCAATAACACTGCACTAACCCTTAAACATTGCACTTCTCATTATTAAGACCCACTTTAAACATTGAGCCACTGTGGAAATGGATGATGGTCCCCACAACATGAGTAATACCCAGACTACACACACAGACAACTGATCAATGTGAAGTTTGAGCTCAGGGCAAAATGGTGAATCCAATCCAATCCTGTTCACACCAAAAAAAAAATCAGTTTAACTTCAAGTTATGCTTCAGTGCCAAAGCAAAGAAAAACAAACAACAGAAATACACCAGCAGAGGATTGGAAAGTCAAATAAATCACTCTTATCAGTTTCAGAGGGAATCAGTCAATCACCCCACTGCCAAACAAGACCCTGTTTGTGTGCCTTTAATTAGACTGCATGTGGCCTTGAAATGGCCAAAACAAAAACAAACCCGGGGATCACTGCCCTTTGATCTGTGTGCCAGTGCTGACAGAGGATGTGAAAGATTTTTTACTCATTCATGTCAAAGAAACTGGAAACAATGCTATTCTCTGAGGACATTTGGAAAGACAACAGCTTACAGTACCGTATGTGTATTGACTACTGCTCATTGGGCATGTACCCCAGGCTTCCCTGTCTACCCTGAGTCTGTCTGTCTGTCCACACATGATGCTTAAGAGAACTGAGGTTCTGTTTGTCTGATATTGTGGTGGATGGCTATAACAACAGCTTTCATGTTAAACTTCTTTCTTACTGTATACTTCCCCCATGTGTTAATTCAATTCACAGATCATATGTACATTTTGAGTTTTTGTTTCTGCTCTATGTATTCTACCAAGCTGTTTCTTGTACTTTCCCCATTACATCCTGAAGCTTTTACCCTCTCCAGGCCTCCTACCTCACCCTTCCATCCTGTCTGCTGGCTGCCAGGCACAGATAAGGTGTCTTGGCAGTGAGTTGAAGTGCTGTCCTTCGCCTCGCTGAGTGGGAATCCAGGAAACTGTGTTCACGCCACAGTGTTGGAACAATAGGATGGGGGTTGGGTGAGCAAAAGAAGAAAAATAAAAGAGAAAAAGATTGTAGCTACCAAAATAACAGTTGTTTTCTCTGATTATGTGTTCCAAAATATGTGGCCTTATTTATTGTATTTGAATTTAAAGTGCCAATTTTCAAATTAAAATCATCTTTACTACATTGAGGAAATTAATTTCAGTCAATATTCTATTTTATGCCTTCGTCTTTTGTTGTAGTACAGACAGAAACCTTCCATTGTTTTCAAAATATTTCAAACATTTGACCCACAATGTAATCAGTAATGTGTGAGCAAAATGTCATAAAGCTTTACTGTATTCTGGTGGTTTATAAGGCTTTTAGGGGTGGTTGAATGCTGACATTAAAGGTCAGATCCCTGCCAAGGGAATTGGTAAGAGAAAAAAATGTAAGTCACGAACAAACATGAATAAAGCAATAAATAATTTGATTACAAAACACAAAATGACATCCTGAAATGCCATGAAGATTATGAAAACTGAAAATGTACTGAGGTGGTGCCAGTGTTTCAGGGTGTTTGTAAAGCAATTGCTAAGCTTAAATGTGTGTACACAAACTGCCATGACTAGTTCTGCTCCCCTTTCTGATTTACAGTCAGTCCTTAATCAGGGTAATGTAAAAATAAAACATGGACCTCTTTCACACCTGTCCATATTCACACCCTGTTATCCGTTATCATATCCGCAACATACAGTATATCCTATAGATTTGCAGTCCTTACATTTAAAGTTACTATGGTTTGAATATTGTGTCAAGACAGAAATCTGTTTTGCTGTGTACACCATGAAACTGTTTATAGAGAAACCATGTAACCAGCTAATCCAAGCCAAATGACAAGTTAAAACACTGTTGCCCACATCTGGCTCACTTTCTCTCAGAAGTTTCTATTTGTTTGTTTTTATTTACGTGCAGCTGGCAAATAAATGCAACTTAGTTCACGACACCCTGTCAATACAATGTTCATGGAGCTTTTTGTTTTGAGGAACCTGTTTCCCTTGTGCCCTTCTTCTCCTCTCAGAGTATTGACCTTGTCTCACAGGACCAAGTGAATATTGTGTCTTCAACACTTTCTGTTCTGTCGTCACCTCCAAATTAGGAGTTGAATAGACTTTTACACCACCCTGCACACACATTAGCTTTGGACAGTCTCATTTTCACTTTCACTTTTAGTATTGCACTTTCAAAGCCTATTAAGTTTGTTTTCTCTTTGCGTGACCTCCACCAGAAACACTGCTCTACCACAGATGAGTAAATACATGCATTTCTGTAACAACAATGACTAAAGGGACATGTCAGAAAATAGCTCATTCCTCACCAGTGTTAGGATATGTGACACTTTTCCACTTTGCCACTTCCCTGTCCTTTTATGACACAAACTGTCTCAATGTTTCTCCTAAACTGGCTGTCATTGGAGCAAATATTTCGCTCTTATACTATTATTGTTAAGTGTCTGAACTCACTTTTCACCAAATACCACATGAAAATCGAACCACTCTCACTGCCAGCATGTTTTAAGTGGTTTTGAACTACATAAACAGTTGGTCAGCTGCAGAGGGCATGGGAGGAAACCACAAATTTGGGGGTAGAGTATGGGGACCACAGCAAGTAAACATTGCAATTTCAAGCATCATTCATGCTGCCTTGATCAAAAATGGATGGGTCACATTTACAGCTTATTGCATTTAATATGTGGTAAATATTGAATGCACTTAGAATATGACAAAAACGAGACTCATTTAAATTCAATGCAGGGGAAACAAGTCTCTGTTAAAATAATTTTGGAATAATCATTATGGAGTTCCTATTATCAGCCTATGTAAATACAGAATCTTTATGGCCTCTTCTCAAATTTTTCACTTGAATACTTCTGCAGTACAATTCATTGATTTAAAATGTTAGATGTCAAGTCATAGAGAATATGATATACATAATGGAGAAAGAAACCTCAGTCTAAGATCAAATCTGTCTGAGAAATGAAGACTGCCGGAAAAGCTCTTGTGAAAGGGATTGTACCGGCCAGCCGGACAATTTCCATTTCCAGCTTCTTAAATAGGGGTTTTTTGCTTCAGTCATAACCAGAGACTGTGACCCCACAGATGGGTATTGGGAAATATACAGTATTTTGAGTCACCAAATAACTTTTGTTTTTTACATATGATTTATTGACTAAAAGTTGCATAGAATTATATGTTGATATATCTCTTGAAAATGTCTAATTTCAAAAAGATAGTAGGTGTTATAGTCATACAGCATTTCTTAGATAAGTGGTTCCCTGTGTAAAAGGTGAGGGAAACACTGTCATCTTTAACAGAAACAGAGGAGTCTGTAGTACTTTTGGACTGATGGTTTGTCTAGTTTGGGTTAAAACTGTTTTTTTTACTGAGTTTTTAATACATTTAATTTCAGTATGGAAGTTATACTTTCTTAGTGGAAAAGAACATTGTTCCGTGCATAGTACTGTAATTGAAGTTAAACCTGAGGCGACCCACTGGCAGGTGTTTGGCTCATTCTACTGGCGATACACAGACACTGCACCTATGAAGTCTTTTGCAGACTGTGGTGGCCCGTTCCTCTGTTGCTGATGAGCAGAGTAAACACACAACACTGTAAACAAGGACAAATGTGTCCCCTATCTAAAATATATGCCACATTTCTCCTAGGAACTCAGCTGTGTGTTAATTTTTAGCATTCATGGTATACTAATGTTCCTCACTGATCAAAACCTCTTATCAATATACTTCAGTATACTGGAAATTGATTACATTCTTTTTCTCTTCATTATACCACATATCAGAGAAGTCTGTCTGTATAATATCTTTCATGTTCAGTGTCGCTGCTGTCAGGGTGGGGTGGGAGGGGAAGGCAATGCAAAACCAACAAGAAAATAGCCAGAGGATGTGAACGCTGCTTCTCTGAAGTAAACCAACGTTGCAGTAAATAATAATCCCTGAGCCAAATCTGAATTCACCACACCTATCAGAACCCATTTAGGATCAGAGGCCAGAAGTCCAACCATTTACTGTTTGTGAGCTCCCCCTTTTGTCTCCAATCCTCTTCTTTCAAGGGAAGAAAATGGATAAATGAAAGTCAAATAGACAAGGATAACCCTTGACGTCTTTCCAAAAAGGAAATTATTATATTTGAAGTTATGAAAGTGCTTCCTGCAGTAAAGGAAATGCATAAGATTTTTAGGCCTGTGTCTTGATCTAAGAAAAACATAAGCAGACGTGTACTGGCAGAAATACAAATTTATGCCTCTCCACAACACTCACTTTCTCTTACCAGCTCACCCCCTCTGTGTCCACTTTGATTTGCAGTTTACCTCAAAGCACAAAAAAAATCTAAAAGGTTCTTCTTGCCAGAGATGTGAATGGAGGAAATTGCATTGATTTAGCTCTGCTTCTTTTGGCATCTGTCTGCTGTCTTCATTTCTTTTCTCTCCTGAATTTTGGGCGTTTGTTCCCCAGCTGCTGTTTTGATACACTCAGCTAATCTCTCATTATTACTACAGTTACCTGATGAGTTGAAGTGAGTATCAACAGCTCAATGTTTTATGGCATCATACTACAAACTTTATACCACAGAGAGCTTTTTTTGTGGATGAGCCAGAGGGGCTTATATACTTCTGTTTTGCTTTGTGGAGTGTACAAGTGTGGATAGAATGAATATGAGGCACTTTCTTCAACTGTTTGAAGACAAACACCACTCATACCTTGTAGAATGTAATTTCTGACTGAGAAACAAGGAGCTAAGTGATGTTTACTAAAACAGTCCTAAAACAATGAAATAAAAGGTTTTGGTCATATTGTTCATCCATTTTAAAGTTTGTCTAGGTTGTGCCAGAGAAAACAATACATTTTCTAGCCCTGCTGTTATATTTTTATATTTCATATTGCATAAATATTGCATCATAATTAAATCAAGGGATTCAAACAATATGCATACAAAGAGCAATAGGTTATATAAGCCAGGTTGAAAAACTAAAGCACTATTCATTTTCAGTTCAGTTTGGGGTTAAGTTTTGCTTTTAATATATTAAAAACTTAAACAATATGACCATATTGGTATAAAATACAATATGTATTAGTTAGTGTACCAGGACTGATATTAGGACATCATGCAAAATGCGATAATGTTACTGACTATCGCAATGACGTTATCACTTGCAATGAGTCCCATGTCTTTATTTTCTTTTTAGCTGCACAGTATAGACGCTCATAACAGCTCGGTTATATTTCTTATTACTTTAACGTCACGTATAATAAAGGACATCCCCACAGCTGTGGTGTGTTTCACAGATGCAGCCTCTGCTGCAGCACAGCTGTGTTACACGGTTCATGGAGGATGAGCAACATTCAGCCTGGTTTTTACGTCTTAAGAAGCATTTAAGTCATCTTTTACCACAGTTAACTCTGTGTGTGTTTGAGAGATACAGAACTGGGCAGAAGGAAAAGATGATGATGGAGAAAAAACAAAAAAATACACCCTGAGCTGAGATAAAACAAGCATTGCTCCTGATTGAATAGGTGAGGCCACACTGAGCCCGCTGATATTAATGGTCATGTGAAAGTTAAAAAGCAACACAAAGGTACAGGTTACAATGACCACTTGAACTGCAATAAATGTTTTTCCCCACATTCTGTCAACAGTGGCATGCTGCATACAGTGTGCAGCACGTGTTAGACTAGAGTAGAATATCTGCCATAGCAATGTTCTACCACAACAAACCAAAAGACACCCCACAGCACTTGTTTCACCACAACCAGCATATTCCTTTATTAATCACAGCCGCATGAGAGGCGTCCTCTCTTGTCCGCGCCACATGTTAGGTACTGGCGGTTATGTAATGGCAACAGCTGTGGAAAGTACGAGACAGCAAGCTAAGCTTCCAGATAAGTCCAAGACAAAATCACTTGAACATTTTGCTTGTTTGTCCTGTTGTTTGTTTGCTCTAAACTCTGTACTGCAATTATTAATAATGTTAATATTTATTAGCAAAGGCATTAATAAACTATAACAATAATACTTTCAGGAAAATGTTGAGGATTTTATAGGTGTGTTCAGCTGTCATCACAACCTCCTTTCTCACTCTGTAAAGCATTATCTTTCCTAGATGAAACAGGAGTCTACTGTTGCTACAAACTGACATCTTTAAACATATTGGAACAGTTAGGATTGCCTTGATCCCCATGACCTTTTTAACCTCACTCACATCTTTACAGAGCCTTGAAAGATGCCTCATCTGGGGAGTCAGAGAGAGAGAGGCCAAGGGTGAGGTGAGCGAGGTGTCCATGGGTTTCCATGTATCACTGCTCCAACAGACTTTGTGATAACCATACATATACACACAGTCAGCTGTGTATGTTGCAGCCTCAGGCCCACCGAGCACAGGATTGGTTGGTTGGCTCTGTTTGAGAACTCCTGCTATTCTTTGGTGGCCTAAACAAACTCCCTGTGGTTTGTGATGGTTTGCACTAAGCACCAGCAGCCTAGGGTGGCAGCATTTGGGATTCAAAGAATAGGCCGTCCTCCCACACTCACCTCTGCTCATTCCTTATTTTCTACTTCGACATTAGCAAATATACAAATATGCTATTAAAGCAGAGAAAATAGGAAAGGAAAGAAACACAGTTGTTGCTTCAGTGTTTATTAGAGTGGAGGATCTTGCTGAGACTGTGGGAGTGTTTTAGGTCTTTCCAAGCTAAATGAAAGCACAACAAGAGTGTGGGAGCCAGTCAAGCTGCTGGAGGCTCATGGACTTCATACTTTGAGTCTTGGTTTCATATCAAGCCAATACTTCCTAGTCTAACTCCTCTAGATGTGTACCTGCCTTCCAGCTATCCATTCTCTCGCTAGCTCCAACCCACTTCCTGCATGTCACACTGCCCAGAGCTGTGCTCCGGCCTTTTCCCAATCATTTTCATTATATCTTATTCCTCCCTCATTTCCGCTTTTTGTCTTTTTGACTGATAAAATTGCACTTTTTAGATCTATCTTTCATTCTTCTTTAAGTCCATTTTCTTTACATTTCCTGCCCCTTTCCTTTTGCTGTCTGCATCCTCTGCTCCACTTTTGCATCTCAGCAGTCTAGATTTCCTTTCCTGAGGTTATAATAGTTAGACTGTGAAATCACCCGGGCCCCATGCCCCTCCCTGCATCTCTGTGTCCTCCTTTCCCCTTCCACTCCCCAACATTTTTATCTTCTTCCCTGATCCCCTCCCTCCTCTTACTACTTATAGCCAATCTTTTAATATTTATGGCTTCAAAGTTTGAGAAATGGGTGGGCGCAAGGAGATTTAGCTCACCCATGATTGCCCACATACCGTATGGAACCAAACAAAATAAGGTTGCAATACAAAGGTTGAGACTGTGGAGCTGTAGCCCTGCAGAGAGGAGTAGAGGCTGCCCAATCTCCTCTGGACACCCATACTGAACTGATTAGGCCACAGGAAGCTGAACCTGACATTGCTGACACTAGGCCCCCCACCACATCCTGCCTCAACATCCACCCACACCACATGACACCACCTCTCCTTGCTGACACCGAGCTCAATGTGGCAACTATAATCCTGATTTACCTCGACTGATAGATGATGGAAGAGCAAAGGACACGCTAGAGATTAAAAAAGTAAGAATGAAACCTGAGATCACATGGAAAGGGAAATAGAAAATTCTTATAGCAGCTTCCTTCATTATTTCTCCTTATCATAGTGTGGTGGCAGATGTAAACAGGAGCAAGCGATACAGTCTGCTATTCAGGCCTATTATGTGCAAGTGGGGTAGCTATAGCAGGTGTTTTATTTCAGGTCCTGCACAGCAACATTAATGCTGATATGAAAATGTATCATTTAGATAAGAAACCAACAGAGGGATTATAACATAAAATAACCCTAACCCCAAAACAAACATGCAAGTTTTAGTTTTTTTCTCACAATCCAGTGACATTTGCACTTGGCGACTTGTAATAAAATGCATGATAGTTGAAGCAAGTAACTTAATGATGAAGATTACCTTCAGGACAGAGCCCTATTGCCCTCTTGTGGTTTGGCATGGAAAGGGCAGGATAAATAAAACATTTATCTTTACTTTTTTTTTTATCTTGACTCAAGAGATACTTTAGCTCACTCATTCACTTACTTACTTACTCACTAAATGATATCACCTACATATAGATATTTTTTCCACACAACTTGCTTTAATAGCATCTTAAATCAAAAGCATTTGACCATGATGGTTTTTACAGTGTAATGGGCTTCTTCTATTTACACATGAAAGCACAAAAAGTATTTTTGCATCTGCATTTCACCAAATTTTTAAACACCATTCATTTAAATTATTTATTCATGTTTAGTTCATGTTGAAAGAGGGTAATTTACGTAAAGAAATGTTCATAATTCATTGATGAATCATTAATAGCACACAATAAATATCATCGAGTAAACCCAAACACTCCAAGTACGTCCTTCCCCTAAGGTTTACTTATTATTTGTCTACTTTCTGTGTGTCTGTCTCTCTCACTTTCTCTTGCACCAATCAAAATATGATTATTTTTCTAAGTAGTGGTTGCTCTCTGTTTGACTCCCATCTCCGGTAGAAGTGTTTCATTTCACTAATGCAGAAGTTAAACTAGCTCCATTTAAAAAAAGGGAGTCAGACGGAATACCCAAGGGGCCGTGGGAATAATCAAAACACTGCCAGAGTCAGCATGGAATACAAACTGCAGTTAGGAACAAAGGAAATGGAAATCAATGCCAGGCTATGCAGATTTTGTTTTTGACAGCCCAACATGCAAATAATCTTTTGGGAGTTTGCCCTCTGTTCCCATTGCTTGGTTAAAATAACAATTGAGATGGGGAATAGAAACTTCAGTATGATGGAGAAAGGGCATAACATTACACCTACTTAGTTTTGTGTGAAGGTGTTCCAAAATAATCAATAAAGAATGTACTACATTTCCGAGCAAGGCTGAATGCCTAAGGCATGGTTATATCTATAAATGCACAGCAACCATCCTCAGGAATTAATTTAAAGCTAAACATTGTTTTATTTAAAAGTTGCACATCATGTTTTATGCACAGTTGTATTGGTCAGTTTGCCGACACTTAAGGAGCTTGAGGAAAATTTCCATCTTATGGGCATCTTTCTTGAAGCAGGTGAGCAGGCTATAGTCTCTCATTACAGATTCCAACATAAATGGCAGGACATCATACTGGAATAGGCCTTGTTCATTGTATGTTGTAGTCAGCATCCCTTCATCCAACATCTGTACGGCAACATTAGAAACATTAAAAAATTGGATGAAACCACACCATTTAATGTCTTTATATGACAAAGTTATAACATGTAACATAATGATAATATAACCTGGCTTTTAGTTGAAATAAAAACCCAAAAAATAGATTTATAGTGATCTTACCCACCTTTTTCATAAGAACAACCAGCCCTTGCTCCAGACTGATCAATTTCTCGGACACCCACTTAGTCTTGTTGAGCAGCAGGTCTGAAGCATTATCATAGCGATCTAGTGTGGTCTGCAGGTAGACCAAAGGCTCAATCCACGACTGGACCAGCATGAGCACAGAGTGGAGCAACCGTTTATCCTGTAGTACATAAAAGAGAATGAAGAATATGGTTAGGTAAACTGGAGACTGAATTACAAATAATGAATGTGAGTATAGTGGCCTATGTCAGCTGGGATTGGCTTCAACTTTCTCCACGTCATGAAAAAGAGTGATTGAAATAGGCTTAGGAAGTCGCAAACTGTTTAGAATCTTTGAGAACTTATTTACCGCATAGGATTAATCAAAATATTAAGTCACATAAGTATTTTGAGTGAAGTTGAGTCCACTTAAATTCCCCTAAACAGAAAATACTTTGAACCAGGAGGAACATACAAATGCCTATTAAACCACAGAGCAGGCACTATATTAACAGAAGTGGCAGTGGATAAATGACTTATATAAGGAAGAGCTTTGCAGTATATGCAGTTTCAGAGATAACATCTACTATTAACATGATGATATGACTTCCTACAACCAGTTACATTATTACCAAAATTGTTTTTTCTATATTAGTTGAAGAGACATTATTGTGTCACATTAACAAATTACAGTTCACATCAGCCAAATCAACCTTTAATGGTCTTTTGCTCCATTTAGACTTGAGCATACTGATCAAGTTGACCTTTAACCAAAATAACTGCACTCTGCACGACAAAAACCATAACCTCACACGGGCACAGACAAGCATGTTATGGAAAATTATAACGAGACTTTCAGTATTTTTAATATATATATATATTAGGAGCTTATATTGTAATTAATGCTTGCAAACATATCACCAGTGCAACACAGTAGCTGACAGTAGCTAATGTAAAGTGTGGACACAAATGTAAATGCACAATAATAATTAAAAGGCTCATGGACAAGGCAGATTCTCCCAAACTACTTGCAAACACATATACATACTTGCACAAATAGGTGCAACGACCTGTCTTCATTTACATTGCCTACACACATTTTCATGAATAAGTACATTATCTGTTACTCTTGCAAAGCAATGAAGCAAAGTATGTGGTGATCAGTGACCATGCACTTACAGATATTTGTTGGATTTCACTCTTGGAGCTGGGGATGGGTAAGGCCTTGGTGATGCATGCATAGCCAATCTGGTTTCTCTGAAGCCGCAGCGGGAAGGGAACAAACAGCTCCTCCTACAATCCATACAAACATGGGAGTACACAGAAGAAAAAAAAAAAAGATCAGTCATACAAATGTGTGCAGACATGTATGCGTTTGTGTTCTCATACATTTTTTATTTATTTATTTATTTATTTTTGCTATATTCCAAATCAAAGACTATAAAGCTCTTTAGTGGCAATGGCGCTGTATGATGAAATAGTTATACTGTATTTGTATTTTCTTACAGAACCGGTGACCCTCACTGTGCACTGTAGTTGATTTCTCCAACTGTTTGTTAAAAAACACACAGACTAAAGGACAGATCAGGAAAACTGTGACAAGAGCCTCACTGGCACTAGCCACTGGAGACGGGGCAGAGGCAGCACATTTGTTTTCCAACTTGTTCCCATCTGTTGACCCCATGGAGCATCGTTTCAGTAACAAGCTCTATATCATCCCTTTTACAGAGACGATTTTGGATTTTGAGTTTAAGAGTAAAAGGGCTTTAACAGGCTGCAGAACCTGTGCTCTCACTCCTGCAGTATACCATTATTGCATACTCCACAGTGGGCCTGCTTCTTCAATAAAATATCTTTTTCTCAGAAGTGATGTAGAAGATTGCTTTGAAGTCTGGCAGTGAGGTGACGGTCATGTCAGAATCAGAAGCAAATAACATACACAATCTCACAGAATGCGTCTGTGTTTTTTGGTCCAGCAACTGGTAAATCAGACAGAATGCCAGTAGCCAAGCAGAAAGGGAGCTTGGCTCATGATCGAAAGGTTGCCTGTCAAAGTCCCCACCAGGTCAGGGGCTGGGGTACTGTTGAGCAAGGTACCTAAACTCCATTTCTCACTCATGCCCAAAAACCTAAAATAAAAATTCCCCCTCTATGTTATAGATTTCATGTGAATTACAGCTTTCCATAGTAATATAAAAAGTATATAGTTTTTGGGTTTTTTTTAATTGCCCTGTAATCAGTCTAAAGAGTTTCCCCTAAAGCTATATTTATTATTCAAGCCTTCAGATACAATAGATTTGCTAAAATGTTGTGTCCCCTACACCACACAAGATACTGGTCAAATTTACTCACAAACAAAGAACAGGATTCTTCTGAGATACGGGAGATGAGCTCAGCATGCTGGATGACTCGGTCAAGAATCTTTTCTTGGGAGATGAAGGGACAGCGAGAGATGCTTCCTTGCTCGTCCTTGCAGTCTAGTGGGATGCTTGCAGCAAGCAGATAGGGCCATAGCAATCCAGCCCATATACCATTCTGTTTAACTAAAGACAAACACACAAGCACATGTTCTATTACTTTGTCCTAATACACAGTTACAAAACATAATTGCAACTTGCAATTATGTTTGGGGCATTACCTGTCATCATCATGTGCATTCTGTCAGGAGTCTTCAAGTACTTCTTGGCTGTCTCGCATGTTGACGTCTTTTATAATGCCCAGTCACACCATGGATTCAGACAAAAAGGTCAATTTGGCCATGCTTAGGCTCTTGTAAGAAAGACACCTGTCCTCCTATTTCTTGTCTCATCCATAAAAACAACATGGGAAA
Organism: Brachirus orientalis; assembly: GCA_016785285.1. Lineage (NCBI taxonomy): Eukaryota > Metazoa > Chordata > Actinopteri > Pleuronectiformes > Soleidae > Brachirus > Brachirus orientalis. The sequence continues at coordinate 1,783,126 of JAFBJR010000147.1, read as the reverse complement.
TCCTATATCGCCACATGTGTCAGAGGTGAGAGTTTTGGTCATGTTGATTTAAATCTGCATGGTGGAGAAGGCTTTGCAAAAGATGGCGTGTTAATGTAACAGGCACAACAAAAATGAGGTGAATGAATGAAGGAGTCAGAAATCACTGGGAACCAAGAAAACCTCTGAAATGGTTGCCTTTAAGTGTCGCTCTACCCAGAAGCTTTGATGGCCCAGTTACAATGAATGTGTTAAGCTGTCATGGAAGCAAGCAGAGTAATCTGCCAGCTTGTCTGGCCACCAGCCCTGGTTATCTATACAGAACCCCATTAAATGCTCGAAACACTTACTACACCTTGTTTAATGTACTTATCTTGTTGGTAAAATCCAACTGAAACATTGCTGGGAATTAATTTTGTCTGTTTTACTGACAGTGATTTAAATTAAATACTACTGTTTAGTGTGAGTCACAATTATACAAATAATCAATTTAATAATAAGTAGAAAAAAACTAAAAAAAATGAAGATACTGAATGTTATTGTGAGTTTAACATGTTTAAGGATAAGCTTAAGACAGATCGGGGACTAAAAGTGGACGCTCATAGGTTTTGTCTTACCAAAGTTGACGTCACGGAGACAATTCCTATTCATGCATCTTGAGGACACCTGGAGCCTTTCATCACATAGGTCAACCTGTTTCATATGGAATTTTCTCTTTTGTGTTTTCCCTTCACTGCTCAACCTTTTCTTACTCTACTATGACAAGAAAGTCTTTTTTTAAGGTGTATGCACACTTGTCTACAAGGTTTGATATGGTAAATTCAGTTGAATGTGCACATTCTTTAAAAGAATTGTTAAATTCACTGACCCACCTACATTAAAGCAGTTAAGTCATGTGAAACTAGGACTGTACTAAATCACACATTTACTTTTTTTGACTGTGATGTCAGCATTCACTATTTGTCCAAAAAATTGCAAAGACTGGTTGAACTGCAAACAAGTTAGTTAATTAGTGAATCATTGCTAATGCACAGCACACTATTATTGTACACGTTTTTTCTTATTAGTGATGTTGTGCGTAACCACTGTATATTGAGTATTTGCTTGCACTGTTGAGGCATTTCAGCAGCGCCAGGTCTTCTCTTTATATTTTAAAATTATGTGTCCGGCATTTACTTTACATGCCCTTTATTTTCACTTAATTGTGACTTGCTGTATTTTTCTCTGTGTCTTGTAAGTGCATGTTGGCTGGGCATCTTGTGGTGCATGAAAGTTGAAAATACAATCAATCAATCAATCAATCATATATTTTTTCAGATTATATCATTGCCATTTATTATCAATGCTATCACATGTTTTCCTAATATCATCCATTCATTCATCCAACAGCTTCACTGTTTATCTTTTTGGCAAAAATGACAGTAAATAAAACATTTGACAACAGTGTGACAAAACATACTCAGCCCTACATTAAAATGTGTTAATTCTCAGACTTTTTAAAATACATGTAAATAAATAAATACATCAGTAATTGAAGATGGTAGCACTCTTGCCTTTGCAGCAAGAAGTTTGAGAGCCGGTAGGAAAAAAAGCCTTTCTGCATGTTTGTGTGTTCTCCTCTGTGTGTGGGTTTTCTCCGGGGATTAGGTTAATTGATACTCTAAATTGCCTGTAGGTGTGAATGTGAGAGTGAATGGTTGTTTGTCTCTATGTGGCCCTGTGATGGACTGGCGACCTGTCCAGGGTGTACCCTGCCTCTCGCCCCATGTCAGCTGAGCTTAGGCACCTCATGTGGAGGATAAAGTGGTAGACGATGAGTGAGAGAGTGAGTGAGTAATTGAAGACACTGGTAATAAAAATGTGCATCAACATCTGAGCCACATTCCAAGTTGATAATTGTCCTACTTGCCGATCATATTAAAAATAGATTACATTTAATGAAGAATTCTCTTTTTTAATGAAGGAACATTTCCTTTTACCGCAAACAAGTTGACAGAACTCCTAATGCCTTGAGTCAGAAGTGCTCTTCAACTGTTCCTGAATGAATGTTTTTTTTTTCCTGAACTATTTGACTGATTGCTAGCAGTGTATTAGCAAATGATTTTTCAACATAATACATAAAAAAATAACTCACGAGTCCTAAATCATGCAGTACCATGTTATTTTAAAATTATTGGGCAGATTAGAATAAGATGTTAACACTGTAACTTGTTTTCTGTTGTAGTCAGTGGTACTATACATCATTCATTGACTACACAAATACATTTTAACAGAATTTCTAGTCAGTATGAATATTTTTTCACTATGTGAAAATAATTAGCATAAAATGATATGTTGTATCTATCTATCTATCTATCTATCTATCTATCTATCTATCTATCTATCTATCTATCTATCTATCTATCTATCTATCTATCTATCTATCTATCTATCTATCTATCTATCTATCTATCTATCTATCTATCTATCTATCTATCTATCTATCTATCTATCTATCTATCTATCTATCTATCTATCTATCTATGGTGAGTCCCTTAGCTGTTTCAACAATAGGATGATGAACCACATGTCTACAGTCTGGTGTAATGGCCAAAAATGTCTTCCAATCATGTAAACTGAAGAAAACCTCTGTTACTGTTAGATATTAAGACAATGGTTGCTTTTGAATGTAACCAGTCATTACTAATCACCACACATTGTATTGGTTTTTGTTCTTCAGCAGGTTTTTAGATTTCCAACATGCCAGACTCAAAATACTTTATATATACTTTGTATTATTAATTTGTTGCTTTCATGCACCATACAAGAGGGGATTTTGTAAACTACTGGGCAGCTCATCTTTGCAGGAGGGTTTTAAATAACTATGTATGCTTTAATTTTGACTGCAAAAGTGGCTCAACACACAAAGAGCAATGATGTGTTCTTTTTTTTTTTTTTTTCTAAATTGTGTTTTGTGGGCTTGTAGGCTGTCAGTGAATTTCCCTTGGGCTGTTTTTGCTTTGGAGCTTTTAATATAAGGTCATGGTGTGACCACTGTCAAAATGCCACATATCTCAAAACTTTGGCTGTCACCCAGACTCAGAGTGAGGCTAATAACATTTAACACATTCTTTTATATAGAACACCTTTCACTGGCATACCACTCGCAGAGTGCTTCAAAAGTGAAATCAAAATAGTAACAGCTTCGTAGTGGAAGCCTGTGGAGGTCTATCATTTAACTTTAAAAGATGTAGACTTATTGTAGTCATAGTAAAGTATAGGACTCATCTGCTCAACCATCATCGGCGGCCTTTACATACCAGAAAATATGTAAACACTTTTGAAACTCTGTCTACTCTGTGCCATTTGCTCCTTCATCTTTGCTGGTTTATAAATGGTGTTGTTTTGAGTGGAGACATTTTTCTTTGTCTACATAGTAAGCTTGTGCTTCAACATTTAAAACTCATGCTCTGGCTGGGTTTCCTGTTGAAGCTACTGTAGAATCAAAGCAGCACAAGTTGGCAGGCTCCCTAAAGCAAAGCCCTTGTCTAAAGTACATTTTCAAATAGGAAAACATATTTATGTATGTGTTAAAAACATTTATGGTATTACACTGAGTCCTAGATTCACCATCACACTAAAACGTGTTGTAACATTAAATTATTATGAATATATATATAAAGGCATCTGTATATTTCAAAATGGCTCTCTTTACGTTATGTCTTTTTAAATGTCAACTGCAAATTTTTAATTTTTCATTCATTCCACCATGGAGAGCTTCTGCTCTTTCTGTTGTACTGTACCATGCTCTTTGTCTGTAGCAGCATGAAGAATTACACGCACTCTGACATGTAAAGAATCCCCTGAATCTTAAATGGATAACATCTCAAAGGAGGATCTTTCAATGGACCATCTCTCCATTTCCAGTGCTGATACACTGAGGCAGCTGCTGTTTGCTCCTAGTGTAGTTGTGTTGTTAATGGATCATGTAGACATACCACAGGGATGTTTCATGTCTCTGCTGGGTTCCATGAAATGTGGTGCACTTACTCCAAAAAAATAAATAAATAAATTTAAAAAAAATCCTACCACACACATTCTTTTTTTTCTGAGGTAAATGCCCAGCAGTTCTGTGAGTATACTATTTTGAGGCTTGTGATAAGTCACACATTTTGATTTTGTTACATAAACTGCATGACATGACCCCAAGAGACATAAAGTACCTGAAAAACCTATTTCTTCTCTTTATTAAGCTCATGATTGAATGCAGAGATAATACTGTACATACATTTCCATAAGAAAATGGAAACAATCATTTCTGCAAGCAGGTCATAGAAAAGATAATTTTAATACAGACAGTATATTAAATGTCCATGTTCCAGATACAAAAGGATCAGATAATTTTGTTTTGTTGTAGATAATAACACATAAAACCCCAGCATGTCAATGTGACCGCTATAGCAGAGATGTGAGATTGCACAACATAACCATGTTTTTACATGCTAGATAAGGATTGTAAGTTAAACTACTTATTAATGACACAAACACTGCAGATTAAGACAGCATGAGAGCTGCTGCCTGGTTTCCTTACTAGCTGTTGTGTTTTTTGTACCCACTGGTGGCCCTAAATAACAAAATACTTTGCTTCTTTTTAGGCTTCCAAAGAACAATTTAGTGCATTCAGTCAGCTCTTATCTACACTGTAGCTACAAACTGGATTGTCTTTTGTTGATGAATTATTATTGTTTTATATGAGCAAATTTACAAAGAAACAGCTGAATGTTTAGCCCCAGGTCTGTTTGCAGTTGTTCATGAGAAAAGTGGAATGGGGAAAACAGGCAATGTGAGGTTTTTTAATGAGAATTGTGTGATAAGAAGAGACACTCAATTTTGAAGTGCAATACCAACAGTCCCCAGGCAACAAAGAAAACTACACATTTGTATAATTTTATGCCGCTTTATAACTTGCAATCAGATCAGTATGTGTACAGTATGTGTGTCTAGATCTGCCTGAATGTGTGTGTGTGGGTTTGCACTAGTGCACTGTCTGTGTAAAATGTGTGGAGAAGAGAGAAATAGAATATAGTGCAGCATAAACCATTATTTTATCAATTGTACGGTGCTAATTTTATAGATTTCCCAGATACTAGCTGTTTGTGAAAGAAGACACAATTTGCTGGGAGACCTCTTCATTTCATGTGTTGGCCATTAGCACTAAGAAACAAAAAGAAAAAAAACTAATATTATGTTTGCCTTTTTTGACCAGTGCTTCCCTCATTGTTTTAATTCACTGTGAAAAGAAGAAATTGAATGCACCGCCATTCTCTTAAAAAAGGCTCAATAGAAAAATCAGTGTTAAGAATGCAAAGACAGAGGAGTTTATATTGTGCACGATGGCTGTTTTCTTTGAAACAAAAGAAACAAGTTCAGTCACAGGTCAATACTTATAAAACAATATTATCTGCACCACCCTTAAGGACCGAGGCATTTCGTGTCTGTGTGTGCACAGGTCGACTCGGGTCCACGTGTCACAAATTTCACTATCCACCCATTTCTCCATTTGTCCACATGGATAAATCTGCTGACATCTCCAGTATGATACAGCATGTAGTGTACACATCAACTACGCATGATCCCCGTCGGACACACTGTCCACTTGTTTTCCAGTTGTTGGCGCACACTTTTTTGGTCAAAAGAAACAATGCAAAAAGAGGGCAACCATGGAAACTTGCTTGAGGTTATATGAGGAAGTCCACCAGAAGCTGCCCAAGTTGGTGCTGAAAGAATAAAGACATACAAATAAGGGTGATTTCCCGGTGAGAAATTGCTGGTACTGGAGTTGAGTATGGGACTGAGTACACAGGCATGGAATGCTAGGCTGATGCAGACAGAAAACTGACAGAAAACTCATTGGCTCATCAGAGATACTACACTGTTGAATGACAGTTCTAGGTTGATTCATTAACTCTTCCCCAGGTGCAATTGCCATCTCTTTCTAGTAACTTGCAATAATCATGCAGGAGTAGCACCTGCATTCCTTCTGTATTTACAATCCCCTCCTTCTTGGGCCTCTGGTGGAGCACACCTGCATGCAAAAAAACAAGAATAAAAAAAAAGAAAAAAAATGGATCTATTTATTCCTCAGAGAGATTTGGCGACTTTGCAGGAGCTGAAAAAACAGCAGTGCTGATGGCATATCCATTCCTGTCATGCCATGATGCCAGGTGTCATTTTTGACAAAGTCTCTGGGGTAAAGAAAGGAGGCATAACGCTTTAAATCAAATTGGTCACACAGCCTTGTCAATCACTGTGGACAACATATGCAGGCTCACAACCAAGGTGAAGCTCCTCTTATGTGTTACGGTGAGCAATCTCACTGTGTTCTAAAATGGAAATGAAACTGTTCCACACCCACAGCTATTGAGGAAGGGATTCGCGTGGGCAGAGGTACAACTATAGTCGATTGCCACTGTACGAGAAGCTTTAGCTGGGCCCTTCATCAAAGTGAGATTTACAAAAAGGAAATGCTTGGCAAGGTTTATACAAAAGATGGTGAGAAGACAAAAGGTACTTCACACCATCCTCCCTGGGGCAAATGTACTCCACTTCTCTGCTTCACTCCTTATTCTAAGTACATGTTCCCCCTAGAGTGCACTGTCCTCACTTGCTCATGTCTACCCTGCTCAATCCTTTAAATTAATTTTTTTCTAAATTCTCTCTCTCTCTCTCTACCTAGTTTTCTCACTTGTATTCTCACCCTGCTATTTCGCTTGCTCTGAGTCGGCATCTCCCTCCTTCTCTGTCTTGTACCTGGGCTCATGTTTACGTTTCTCTCTTTTACCTCCTTGCCCTCCCCTTTTTTAGCTTTTTCTCTCTCTCTCTCTATATATATATATATATATATATATATATATATATATATATATGTCTCCAGCCATGTATTGACTGGCTCAGAGCAAAACCCTCTATTAACAGAAGCCGAGGCCAGATGGCAGCTTTGAGATGGATCACATCAACTCTGAAGTTCTCTGTGGGTTCCAGACTTTTTCTTTTCCCCCAGGCATCTGAAAAATAACTTGCACTTCACCATTTCACCTATAAACTCTACGGAGCATGTTACTTAAATTACTAATTTCATATCGGCCCTGGTAAGATAAGATAAAGCAAATTCACTTAAATCTAATATTTTGAGAAATACGTTTTATATATAAATCTTTTGATTTAAAAAAAAAAAGTTAGTGATACAGTAAAAGTTTGCTCAGAAAATATTTCTGACCTTTCGTGGGTTTTAAGTCAAAGTCGGGGAGCGAGTGTGTAGGTTTTGGATGTTTTGTTTTCACCACACCTCACTAAGGACTGTCAAAAACTTATAACACACACATTTCCTAAAGGGCATTTGTAGCTGTAGCATGGAAAATATACTAAATCAATCAAACATTTTTTTATTTATAGCACTTAACAATATCTTTAAGGTATCTGTAAATATCTGTAAAGTGTTTCACATAAATGGAAAGTGTAAAAAACATTCAATAAGTTAGCAGGAGTAAAGTATACAATAATTCAGTAAGGGAAACCAATAAAATAATAATCAAATTCAAAAATGTATGATGAAGAACAGGGAGAAAGTCCCATAGTGCTACTGAATTTTGAAAGCCATTTTAAATCAATTTGTTTCAGATTTACTATTTAAAACTCCCAGGTCAGTGATGGAATGTAAATCAGGGGTAACCTGTTTCAGAAAGTGGGTGTAAGCTCATTTGCACATAATGATCTGCATTTATCAATATGTGTAGTATGTTGGCATACTGTAGCTTCAACCAGCTCTGATCGTCACTTGCAGTGCAGTGTGTGACTGTTATTTTAGTATTGTTTGTAGTTTTGTTTTAAGTATTTTAATTCTGTGTACACTTTGGCAAAAAGTGTATAGTACTAAAACACTTTAGTACTATACACTGTAAATTATTAGTTATTATATTTTTATTAGATCATATTAGATTATATTAATTATTATTAGATCATACTTATGCAATGCCCAGTCACATAGGTTTCCGGTCTTATTTAAATTAGTTATTGCATGCAAAATATTGAATTTTATTTTATTTAATAATTAACTATATTATTATATATATTATAATTAACTATAATTATTATTATAACAAGAATAATCTATAGCCACATATTCAGTACTCAAAATATATATCTTAAGGATTAATTTCTCTTTTATTTAGAGACCAGACCCCCGGTGACATAATTACAAGCGGTTCACATTAATTCATTGTGCAGTTATACATGTGGGTGACAAATGCAGAGGCCTGTGTCTATGAGCACATCATAATTGAAGCCAGGTGAGCTCATGCCCTCTGCTGCAGCAGCAACTGAGAGCCAAAAAGAGGAGATGGAACATCACTCAGCACTTCTAAAATCTAAGTACAGAGAAATGACACTGATTTAAATCCTTCCATTTCTCTGTATGTTTTATATTTCCATTAGTTAGGGTGTCATTTATAGCCGACAGAGGGTCATTTATATCGCCAATTAACTGAAAAATATCTGCCTGTTATTGCAGAACCTCTGCAGTGAGGGTCCAGGATTGTGATTTTGACTCAGAAAAACACAGGACCCTCTCTCATCTGGTGGTCGCCTGGTCCTGTATAGCTGGCTCCAGGCCTGTTTGTATGGCTGAGCATTGGCGGACAATCCCTCATCGTTTTAAAAATAAATAAATATCTATCCTACAAATTACATCTTAAAGAGTTGAACAAATAAATTCAAAATATCCAAACTCTGTGTTTCTTGCAGATTTGGCATATTTAGCATTTTGCCATTATTCAAACACAGGTGGTGGTGCATCTCTGTCTCCTCCATTACTATTGCCCAACACTTAAGGAAAATCCCCATCAGCACTGCCTCAATCTGGGTCAGTGCTGGTGTCTGGCTGAAGCGCAGCAACATGCTTGTTGGTGGTAATTTTGAACCATTTATTTCTTCCTATTAATAAAGATAATTGTGGTCAAGCACCAAGCTTTAATATATGATGACTCAATAAAATGGATAAATTACATTTTCAAAACTCAGCTGGACATGACTATAGAGTGGTGATTTCTCTCCACAATGTTGCTCTCTGACTGGCTGCCAAACAGAATTACCTTGTTCATCAGAAAATCCAGTGTAGTGATGCTTATTTTCAGCTTCTGATGAACCTCTTCTTGGTCGTATTCTGCCTCTCAGTGTTGTAAACTCAAGGGGTTGGGGCTTTAAAGCATGAATATCTCGGGATGGGATATTTAAATTCTTTTCATTTTTAGCTGCTGCATTTATCAAAGCCTGATCAGGCGTCCACTGGGATTGGGTGACATGCACATGACTCACACATGAGACCTGGCATACGACGATTTCTGCACCTGAATCTGCACCCGTTTCCATGGTTGATAAATGAGGGTCAATGTGTGCGTTTCTCCCAAAAGATGAGATGCAGGTACAATATACCCATGGGGAGAAAATCATGCAGTTTGTCTAATAAGGTGTAGCCAGACTATACACTTTGGTCAGTTCATGAGATGAGTGTGAAATTTTCCATGAAGTAATGTGAATCTCACATTAAAAGGCCTTCCCAGGGCATAGCATCTGCAGTAAGGATGACTAACTCACTTAATTTAAACTCCTTGCGAAGGTTCCTTCCCAAATCAAAGATTTTGTGTGTGTGTGTGTCATAGTGCCCGTTTTTCCAGTCTGTGATGTTAGTGTGTGTCTGTAATCTGTGAAGATCAAAAATGAGTGCATCAGTACACAGAGGGGTTGAGGCTGACTGAAGTTGAGCTGGTGGCCTGCCCTCAATACCAAAACAAGCCATCTACTTTATTTCCTGGTTTGTGAATCCATGCCTTTGGGTGCCAGGCAACCCCCTCATCCTCGTCCTCTCTCCAAATTTTCTGTCTTTTTGCCATGCTAAAGCTTTATTCTGCCTTTTTTTTCACCCTCTTCTGTTGTTTCTTTATTACAGAGAAACAAGTTCATTGTGATTCGGAATGTAGTTCCATGGCTCAGTGGGTCCTGTTTGAAATGAGATTTGAGAAAGTGAGCATGAGAGGGAAAGGCAGCCATACCTCCCCCCGCCTTGCATCTTGATGAATAAAAGATGGTGGCACAAGCCTCTTATAAACAACAACAGAGCATAATTAGTTCAGTTCTTTTATTTTAGAAGCACGATATGTGACACTTCCTTTGTGCAACTGATTGTATAGTGCACGTCCTGCCTGCTTTACATGTTGTGTGGGATCCTCTTGTACATCAACAATGCAGTGGGAATAATATTTATCTTCTATGCAAATGTACACACATTTTAGTGTAATCTCATATTCCTTGAGTTAACTTTTTACATATGATCTTTCTATACCAACAACAGCCATTGTAATTATGATAATGAATAATTTCATTTACATCTTTGCAGCCATGTAGACCATATTCATGACACTTCAAAATGAAGTTCTAGCATCGACTTTGTCACTTATGGTACAAAAAAGCATTAAAATGACTGGTTAAAGTTGGAAGACAACTTGAAAGTTGCATTGCCTGTTTTGAGGTATTAATAATCTATTTTGTTTCCTGCAATAATTTGCATGGAAAATTAAAGCATCTTTAAAATTCTTGAATATTTTTATAAACCTCTTTAATAGTGGGTTGCTAATTGGCTATTTATTTTTTTACCTGTGCTTACTCAGTAAAAAAAAAAATAAAAGAAAAGAAAAAAAGAAAAAGTCAGTATACTTACAATGTCCATGTTTCCATAATAGACAGCCTTTATAAGACAGGCATTATAAAGACTTTGGTGAGACAAGTATATTACTTTGAACACGGGGATGTGTCCTGACACGGTCAGTGTTTATACCACAAAAGGTTCTAAATAGGCAACACATACAAGAGACACACACACACACAGTGTACCTTTTTAAGCTTCAGTTCCACTCTACCACCCACCATCCATGCTTCAGAGTCAAAACCTTGCAAAGTCTTTCGCCCCAGGAACTGCCTCAGGGTCTGAGAAATGGTGAGGGCAGACACAGGGTAACAGAGTCAAAAAATTATTATGGAGAAAATATGCTTGTTATCCTCTCTCTGTGTGTTTCCATTTTGGATGCTTTTCAGATGCCTTCCTGCCCCTCTCACCTTCCAAACCCTCCTTCCTGCTCTGTAAATGTCCATCCTTTTTCCTGTTCTTGCTCATCAGACTCCCCTGAGAACACTAAGTGAATCCATTAATGGGTTCACCACTGTGGACTAGTGAAAATGCTGGTCTGCCTCAGAGAGAGCTCCTGTCACTCAACACATGCATAATCCAGCATACTGACATATGACTTATTACCCTCAGACACCTAGAAGAATGAAAAAAAAAAAAAAAAACAGTCACTTCATATGTCAAAATGTTGGGTTGAGTGAAACAGGATCAGATCAAAAATGATGACTCTTCGCTATAGAGCTACTTAACGCCCCAGTCATGTATGTATTTCTACTATATCACGAGACTGATGATGCCAATAGATATGAGCCTAAAGGCGATGACCATTTTTTCATATCATGGACCTGAAGCACATACAAGATAGTGGTGGGAAGTTTACTTACTGTTCGTAGTTCAATTTAAGACCTTTTAAATAAATTCACTCAAAACATGGTATCACTTTTTAAGATAATTCATGGGGCCTATGTTGATTATCAAATTTACATTAAAAAAAAACACTGATGCAAAGCTTCTTCTTTATTGCTAACCAATTCAAGGTATAAAGTTTTTTGTTAATATAATGAAGCCATAGGTAAGTGAATGAGACTAATACAGTTTCACCTCACTCTTTAGATAGCAGAGGTAGCTCTCCTCCACAAACACAGAAAAGAATGATCCCATTCTTCTTCATCACAGGACAAACCCAAAACTGAGATAGAGAAAAAAAGAAACTGAAAAGTAATGTGTGAAATTAAAGAGACTATGAAACAGGCATATTGATAGATTGCTAGTAAAACATGTGAAATAAAAACAAAAGGGATAGGCAGGTTCATACTAATGAAGAAGCAGGAAGTTGTTGTATTGTGACACTCTGCCCCATCTCAATATCAGTGGAAGGCTTCCTGAAATGACAAAGCAGTGGGCTTTCTGCTTTTTATTTCTGTGATGGGGCAGCTGCACATTGTTGTTTTCTGCTGTGGAGAACACCTTTGCTTCTTGCCAATTTGAAAACAGTTCATCAACATGAGGCAGTGGGAGGCCGTGTTTTGTTCACAGAAATCAGTTCACATCTGTTCAGTTCCAATTTCCTCACAGTCATTGTGGGAAGTTGCATCACTCTTCTTAGTGTTACTCATTTTATCAGGCAGTGTAGCACAGTCGTGAATAGCAATACCAAAAACCAAAGGACAGATGGCAGAAGCAGAGTTTTTGGTAGTGAAAACAAATAATGGAAGGAAAGCATTGTTGAGATTCATGAGACACACATTAAAACTTTTTCAGAGAATGCACCCAACACACAAACATCAATTCCAGTATCGGAATACTAATCAACTACAAAACAGGCATAAAAGCTGTGTGTCTTGCGGTACCTATCACTAGCAAGTAAACATAATATAATATCTCTAAAATAGGATCACAGTGAATGCAGCAGCTCCATTTGACCCACTAAAGCCTGGGCCATACTTTCCATGGAGAGACACTCCACATTTGTGCATCTGTGTTCATGGCATCTGCTCCATTCATGCTAAAATGAGGGTCCACATCAGTCTAGCATTCATTGCATGGGTACTCAGCCTAACATTTCAATTCATATTCATTATTTCTTGCCAGAAGTTTGATCTCATTTCTTTGTCCTTGTATTCTTAAAGTGATGGGCGGATAACTAAATTTACAGGTCAGATGGACTCCTGCAGCCTAAAGGTCAGAATAGGCAATGCGGAAATGAAAAATTTTCATCTTTAATACGTTAACAGACAATTTCTTTTTTCTAGAAATAGAAAATCTGTCCATTGCACTGTAGCAATAATAATAATAATAATAATAATAATAATAATAATAATAATAATAATAATAATAATAATAATAATAAAAAGTTCATTGTTTTATATTGCAAAGGTACATTTTTTGAAGTATAAAATACATGCCAGTAAATATAGACTAGTATTAAAAGAAGTATGGTGGGTGGGTAGAATGACAAGACAATAACACTGTAAATAACTTTGCAAGCCACCTTTATCACTGTGGACGCACATTACACATGAGTGTTCTTTCTGTATGTGTGTATGAAGAGTTATGCCCATATTATAAATGTGTGTATAGGAATAATTTGCAAAAACATAAATATAAAACTTGCATGCTGTAGCATTGAGGTCATTTATGTTTGTTTTTAATTTGAGGCACACTCACATTCTCGCCACCTACTCACAGATAGATAAACACAGAAGACGCAGAGTTAGAGGAAGACATTTGGCTACATCAGATAGCCGCACGAGAAAGAAAGAGACAAAAAGAGGACAAATTATGACAATTTGTGAAACAAGTTGTAACAATGTGAAAGTGATTGTTGGTTACTAACGATGGCATTCCACAATGAAACGCAACGTCCCCTGTGCAGACTTCAGTCTTTGCCTCTGCACACTGCTCTGATTGACAGCTGAGGTCCTTGGTAGCAGTTCATAACATGGACAGTTGTTTAAAGAGCCGCGTGTGGACAGGAGTATGGGCAGCATGGCACATGATAGCCTTGAAATTGCCAAGGCTTTGTTTGCTGGGCAGAGACCCTCACCCTGTAACCCCCATCCCTCTTTCTGTCTCACCATATAATGGGCATCAACAAGTGCATGGACTGACAAGGGTGGTACCACAAGGTTTTGAAAGCCTTATTATTATGGAGAGTGAGGGGCTTACTTCACTTACAGAGGGATATGACAGAAAAAGGAGAAAGACTGCCATTGGGTGAGATGGGAAAAGGAAGGGAGGCAGTTAACTAAAGATTGGCGTGGGAGTATGTGGAGATAGAGGGCAAAGGGGAGATTGAAGATTCATGAGGGACATTATGCATGTTCGCCTGTATGTGTGTTTATAAGAGAGCAGAGGAGATAGACTCTCTTGGCATATTGAGCAGATTTTGTTAGTTAAGACTTAGTTTGGATGGACAGAAGGAGGGAATGAGGGAGGATTTGGTGAATAATGCAGAATAGCCTATGGATATACAGACAAAACATCGTCTTTTGGTCACTGGATAACTTTCAGAATGTTGAGTATTCCCTTGACAGGGAAGCTACCTTTTTGAACTTTTAAAGCTTATGACCTGAAACCTCAAGTTTTGACATGACAAAAAGAAAGAAGGCTATATCATAAATGTGGTGCAGGACTTTGTCTGAAACATACTGCCACTGTCAAAACATATCCCTTAATCTATTTTCCCCTCTGCCCAGCCCCCTTCTTTCTCTCAAAATCTAGGGCATTCTTTTTTATCATCAATACGTGTTCCTTGGTCTCTGTGCTATGCAGAGGCACAAAGCCAAAATGAAACACCATAGTTAAGGAGTCAGTTTCTTTTCACTGGTTTTATTGGGTGCATTCATAATGTCCAGAGGTAGGTGGCATTTGGTTCCCTATGCCTTTTTTCATTTATTCACATAAGCAAATTAAAAATGTACCACGAAAAAAAGTGAAATGAGATAAAAAGCTTTTCTAACGTTATCACTGTCATTACACGTGTGTGTTTCTAGCTAAATGAAAACACATTTACATGGGGAGAGTACATAAAAACACAGAGACTGTTGTCTGTTTTCGTGTTCATTAGAACAGATATGTCCTTTTAGAAAATCCAAACCATTAGCAGTGTCACTGGATTTGTTTTGTTTGCCTCTAAAGAGGAAAAACCTCCATTAAGAATGTATAAAATATAAATGAATGAAAAATAAGACATTATTGGGGCACAACATTTCTACTTTCATGATATACCCGGGAGAAATGCAATATGCATCAAGCAACTATGATGGGATATTGTCTTTCCTTATCATTTCCATTGCCCATTGGCTTTTCCAACTGTCATTTTTGTAATGACTGTTTCATACCACACCATTTGGCTTATGAGCCATTGTGCTGTTTTTCTAATGCCCCTGAAAGTAACAAACATGACATAACTTTTCTTCCACACTGTCAGATTCTCTCTAATGCATCTGATCTTTACAGTGAAGGCTGTATCACCTCAGTTGCATATTACCATGTTTTGCATGAATATGAATAAAGCTTTATGGGATGCAGTTTGAACCTAAAACAAAAGCAATGCCATGCTTCACAGATGGCCACTAGGTGGTGCAGAAATGCTGTGCTTGCTCTTGTTCTATGGACCCCCATGGGCTTCCTTAAATGGGGCTGACTGTGTTGTTGTTGAAGTAGTTTGGCAGGCAGAAAGCAAAAGTTACAGTCCCAGGTTTAATTGTGTTTTGAAGAAATAAACAGTCATAATGACATAGGAAATGCAATAAAGCTATAATGGGCTCCAGAAATCCCAGTTTAAACACTGAACAGCAGAGCACTTAGCAGCCCACTCTTTGGTACCAGTGGTAAAATGAAGATAAGAACTGATAGAGCTTACTCTTCTATTTGCCTGCATTCAGAATTAGTCCTGTGATCTATTATTCACTCTGCTGATTCTTCTGTTGGCAAATGGTTTGCATAAACCCACAGCATCATTAAATAAAGGAAGGTAATTGATTAGCGTTGCTGTAGCACACATTGTGTTTGCAAAATATTAAGAACTATAGCTTTTACCTTGACCTCCACTTGTTATTCCTCCCCCATAAAATCAGTTTCATGCACATAGAAGAGGAGATATTGACCTAGCAAAAAATAATTCAGATCGATAGTTGGAAGGTGCACAGATAATTTTATACACTGATCCTACACAGCATGGTAAAACTAAGAAATACAGAACTTCAAAAAGAAAACTCATCCCAGCTCTCATGTATGTGAGAGACGGAGAAGCAGATTGCATCTGGCAGGAGGCTATGATCTATAAAAAGGAGCTGAGGAAGGGAGAGACAAATCTGACTCAGCAAACAGATATATTGGTCTTAAGCACTAAACCTCAGCTACAGCTGAGTATTAGAAATATTTAACTGTACACTTCCTGGCAATGCCTCCCATGCCATGCTGAAGCCAGTGAGGAGAGATTAGTTGGGATGTTTCTCCGTGGTCCAACACATAGTGGCATAATAACTGCCACTGGAAAATTAATTAGTGAAAGAGACAAGGTTACAGACACATAATGAAAGTTATTGGCCATGTCACTTCATCATTTCCCTGGCCCCCCTATTACTTTCCATCAGAGTAGTCAGGTGTAAAATGGGGATTTCATATGATGCAAGAAGGAAAGTGCCACCACACCATCATCACCACCCTATTCTCCTAGAGGGTTTGCACATGGTTGATCAAGGCACTTAGACTAATGTGGATGGTGCTGGGTGATGAGGAGGGACTGGAAATGTTAACCCACCATTATACATGATTACAGCACATTAAAGGATCATTCTATCAAATGACAGCCTTCCAAAACAGCTCCAAAAGGCATTCACCTATTTAACATAATGTTTATTGTGGGGCTTAAAAGGTATAGCTGCCCTGGATTGTAGCAGGAGGACACACAGTCAGGCTAGTATGCTTTTACTGCCAACTTTGCTTTTTCCATTGGAAAAAAAAAGAAGACACAAGAGGGTTAAATGATGCTGTCATGACTTTTTTGCTTGTTCCTAGTACAGTATTACTTCTTAATCTAAAAAAAAAAAAAAATCAATCCAGAAACAAATGTATGAATTGTAATAATTAGTAAAAACAAAACACTAGCACCATCATAAGAATTACAGCAGATTGTCAGACTGAGTTAACACTGCATGTGTGCAGAGCAGAATGTCTCACTTTTTATTTTGGCACACATTGTGTATCCCATTGTAAATTAGTAATAGACCTCTCACCTATTTTTCATTACAGCCACGAGGAACTCACAGAAAGAAAAGGGAGTTCACAACAGTTTCAACATATGCAGCATGTCATAGATTTCTGTCTCATGCAGTATGTCACATACACATCACATCCTGTTCCTGTTTGTAAAATAAAGCACTCTAGTGTTTCAGTTTCTTAAAACGTATTATTATTTTTTATTTATTTATGTATTTATTTATTTAATATGTACAGGACTCATGGATAAGGCCTGCCTAAGCCAATAATTTATGCAGTCCCACCAAATGAAGAGTTTTTTTTTTTGGTTTAGAAAGTCAGCCAGGCTATGTCATATGCCGTTTATGTGCATTTTTTAATGCATTTTTAATGTTCTGTGAATTGTTTTTTTCTATGTTCACACTGTACATCTGTAGGATAGATTCCTCTGACTAAACTCTTTTGAGGCCACAAACAAGCACAACCGATATGGGTAACCTCTCCTCACAAAGCAGATAATTTGTTTCATCTAACATTGCTATATTAAAATTTGTTTGACAGAATACACAATGATAGAATGGGGTAATGGGGGCCTGATTGCATCATCGACTGAACTAATGAGTCTGATATTTGTGCTGGGTATGCATCAGCTGGCTTCATTTTGCCTTGTGTTCCGCCCCTGTCTGCAGTGTCGATGTTTGCTGAAACACTGACTAAACTGCACCCTTGGGCAAACACAAACTGAGAGGAACAGCGCACACTGCGATCTACATGTGTGTGTAGTTTATGTTGGATGTGATCGTGGACAGTGTGTACTGTATATAGCTGTTCCTACGGGGATTTATTTATCTATTTATTATAGGGAGATCATATGAAGCATAGTGCAAAGAAGTCAATTTGGAAAAGGCTTGGCAAGTAACTGTTTTCCAAAGATTAACAATAATGAACGTTTAACTATATACATTATGAATAAAATTAGTGGTCTTTGTGCAGTACACTAACAATCATTCAGTCTGTCATTCTCTGTGGCTGTCTCTTCTGTGCTCAAATACCTTCGTTTGATGTGAAACATGTTTAAAATGAGGTACGTTAATTCCGGCCTTTTGATTATACCAAAGACAAAGCAATCTGCTGTAACTGAGGTAGATTCGATTAAGAGAGACAGAAACAAAATCTTTAAATATTGCCATGAATGCACTTTTTATAAAATATTATATCTTTTTTTTTCTTTTTGTTATTGCTGTTTTGTTACCCTTCTGTTTAAGATGGGCTACATCCATCACATGAACATCTCAGACATCAGCACGGCTCTCCAAATCAATGCTTCATTGACTGCCCCAGCAGCAGACATGGACACACGTCTGTCTCCCTGACAGTTACAAAAAAGAAACAGGAATACAAATTGGGCTTCACTGTCTGGCTGAGAGGGCAAGAAAATACATCATTGACAATCATGACACAAATCCATCTCAGATTCCCATTGTTATTGTCCCCCCCCCCCCCCCCCCCCCCCCATTTTTTTTTGCCCCCCCCCCCCCCCCACCAACATCCATCCCTGTGCTTACTGTCTGTCGATATAAGCATGCTTGGAATAGTCATTTTGTTTGGCTGTCTCTCGACAGGTTTGAGCCTAGGTGTTTTAGAGGGCATTTTGAGAATGGGAGAAGAATTGAGGCAAAAGCCTATCAGTGGTTTTCCTGTTTATCGATTGCAAATGTGTTGAGAGCTTAATTGATTCACACTTTGAGATCAACACAATAATCTCTTGGCCCTGGGACTACAAACTGTGCAGGGGCTCTCACTCTCTTCTTCTTCTACTCCTTTATCCTCCACATGAGGGTTGCAGGAGGTGCTTGTGCCTGACCTCAGCTGACAGAGGGCGAGAGTCGGGATACACCCTGGAGTAGGGTCCATCGCAGGGCCATACAGAGACACATAAGCATAATTTTATTTTTGGACTGAGGGAGGAAGTCGGAGAACCTGGAGAAAACCCACGCACACGGGGTGAACATGCAAAGGCCCTTGTTCCAAATGGGTTGCGAACCCTGGCCTTCTTAATGCAAAGGCAAGTGTGCTTACCACTGTACTGTAAGTTGACATTTTGGTTTGCTGTATGCAGTTTGGTTTGCAGTTCTTACAAAATCTGAAGCTGCAGTGTTGCCTTGGTGTCTAATATTTAATGGAACCTTTAAGAAAGTTAAAGTAAACAGTAAGTTGAATGAATAGATGATTTATACACACAACTAACTGCTTGTAGCTCCACTCTCAAATAATCAGTGATCACTGACTGTGTGCACAAACTAGTTCCGTAGAGGAAAAGATTCCAAGTCCAATTATTTGGCAGCTTAACG
The DNA here is from genome assembly GCA_016785285.1 of Brachirus orientalis. Taxonomy (NCBI): domain Eukaryota; kingdom Metazoa; phylum Chordata; class Actinopteri; order Pleuronectiformes; family Soleidae; genus Brachirus; species Brachirus orientalis. The sequence goes on along the minus strand of JAFBJR010000147.1, from coordinate 1,763,881 downwards.
TGCTCTTTCAGTTGCATTCAGTAACAAATGAAAACAAAAGTGCCCGATTCAAAGTGCTTTAGCTGGTTTTAAAAACTGTCCAGCTACAAAAGTAAGAATTTACATCTCTTTCCATCTCTCCCTTTTGAGGTCTCACTCACTGTTTTTGATTCTGTTCTCAACCCACTTCTACTTGGACAGCCCTTTAAAACATCAGTTTTAGTCCCTTTTCCTTCCTTCTCTTATTTTTTAGAAATATTCTAACAGTCTCTCTCTCTCTCTCTCTCCTTCCTTTAAAACTGAGTGGCCGGTTGCTCACCCATCAGTACAGCATCCCATGGTGGAACCTTGAAAAGAGAGCAGTCATTGAAGGGATTGCTGCTGGGCCTGCAGGCGGCTGACCAGGCAGGCTAACATGTAACTAGATGGACACCTAAAAGAGTCTGTCAAAATGAAGCTGCCTTTTCACTGGTGTTCTGGGGCTTAAAATGGAAAAGGCAGACTGAAAACAAGGGTACATGGGACCTCAGCTATTTCTCTGTGTTCTGCAGATAAAGAAAGAATCTCTGATCAAGCAATGTAGGGGAAGATGGCAGGATGGGAGGTTTGAGCCTCTGTTAGTGTATGTACTGCTGGGTATGTGTGTGTGTACATGCATATGTGGGTATGTCTGTGTATTGGATTCAGCTGTTTTCTTGGGGGCAACTAAGCTTCTTATGAAGTTGAACTCTGCCTTTGCAGGACCTGCAGACTCCAGGAAAAGTTTTAATGAAAGGGAAAACAGTAAACCAACTGCTTCTGAGATGGAGTGCACTGTTATCCAGTGACTGATTATGTTAGGGCTGGGCAATAAAATGGCAATAGTAATTATCCCAATATAATATTCTGAATTGTAGTATCGCAAAAGTCAGTTTAAAATATTTTTAAACATTGTGTAAATAGAGTTAAAACAGAATATGTCCTGGATGTTTCTGCTATGACCATAGGAGATCTGGCAGTTTGCACTGTATTTAAATACGCACTGAAAAGTGAGTTTTGTTCTCATAAACAGACATGACATCTGTTATTCTTCAGACTTGTGTGTTTCTGCCCAAGAATAAATGTCTAACAAAATTTACAAGGAGCAAAAACTTCTAAAATACACTTTCAAAAGGTTTACTAGAATTCTTGTTAAATAGCTCTCACAACTTTCACGGACAAAGGTTTTATACTGAATACCCCCTGAGAAAATATTAAGCACTTAAAATGCCATCATTATTACTGATGTTGAAATTCAGTGTGTTAAAATGGTCTGCCAAATTCAGGTATGGATATTTTGCTGTAGGTAGGTCAAGGGTTCGATTTCTGGCTCCGCTAGTCTGCATACTGATGTGTCCTTGGGCAAGACACTTAACCCCATGTTGCTGCTGATGGCTGTGCCTGTAGCGTGCACTAAAACAGGCATCTGGATTTCATCTCCTGAGAGCATGAGATCTGATCTGGCTTCACCCACCCTGTATTCCAATACCCACTGATGTCATTTCTGTTCACAAGTGTGATGGTACAGATGTGCCCACAGTCAGTGTGTTGTCTGTGTGTGTCCAAATAAACAGACGGATATAATAGATGTGGCGATGACTGTTAGTACTATGGCGATGACTACAAATAAATAAATTAGGGACACAATTAATCCATTAATCAGAGATTAATTGGTTACTAAACTAATTGTTGACTATTTTGATAAAAAATTCTACAGTTTATGTTGTTGTTGTATTTTAATTAAAACAAGTAAGATTTTTCAGCCTGAATTTTAAAAATATGAATATTTTCTGGTTTCTTTGCTCCATATAACAAAGAAATTATGAAATTTGCATAATTTTGGTTTGTAGTTATCTCAAACAAGATATTTGAGGACATCATTATTTTAAAGTTTGGTAATCACTGATCCACAGTTTTTTAACATTTCATTGACCTAAAAACAAATAGCTAAAATCCATTTTAGCTATTTGTTTTTTGTTTTTTTTTCTCCCTGTCCTATGCTGTTCCATGCTCCAGTCAAGATCATTCCACTCTAATGTGCACACGTGCCTTGGTATATAGCAAGTATCTCTAATATTCCTTCACTAAATATGTCCAAAATAATATTAATGGACCTGAAATAAGCTCAAAGTAAAGCAGCAGACAACATCACCAACAGATGCTTTGACTGTGATAATAATCCATAGGGCTTGGGAGCCACTATGAATTGTGGGATATGTCATCCATGTTTGGTGCTCCCAGTGTCTGAGGTGAATGTAAAACAAAAGCTGTGTTGTCGCTGTGAAGTCACTTAAACTGATTAGCATGCTGAAAAACATTACATTTACCAGGAGACACTGTCTGAAGCCAGAGACTGGTATCTGGCAAAAACAGGTTACAAATGGGTTCGACCCGTATGAAATCCCCAGTGCAGAGTGGAGCAGTGATTCGACTTTCTGCCTCCTTTGTGCACAGCAGTAATCTTTGCTTACTTTGTTTGTGGTGTGGGTACCTAAACATTGGATCACTTTAAAAGATATATTTATAAATATTTAGCCTCTTAAGTCCAGTTCACTAATGGCCGGGTGCAGGACCTTCACATCTGAAGCTGGCAAACAATGCGAACATCATCATTCAAAGTATTTGAAGCAAAACCTAGTACCAACCCATAACACAACATTTTACAAAGGGCTGAAAAAATGTAGTTAACAGTACAGTAACAGTAAAAGACAGAGTAATGACAGAGCGCACGTCAAAGCTGCAGCAATGTAAACAACAATTCCAATAGCACAAAACATGGCCAACACAACCATAATGCAACATAGCATGACAAAACGATCCCATCCCCTATAGGAACTCATTTGATTATTTTGATCATCATAATGACCATTTTTAACCTAGTTGCACCACCAGTGTTCAGTGCAAAAAACATGTTATGAAACTGGGGATAAAAACATTTCCTTCAACACATTATGCCATTTTGCAATTAGACTTTCATTACATTTTTTTGTGGTACTGCTGTTGCAAGAGAAATGAGAAATCAACTCTAGACTTTCCTCAAAACAGGAGTCTGAATTGAACTTACTGCAAAATAGAAACAAAACAACACTCCATATGCATAGGGATCTGGCCAGTAGCCATAAACATCAGTAGAAACTGATCAATAGTTTGCCTCAAAGGTCTGAGCTACAGTAAGCTTCAGTGAATTATACATTTTTCAAAAATAATAGAAAAAAAGAAAAAAGTGAAACTGAATTAAAAAATATATATATATATTCTGTGTATATATGTATATATTAGGGCTATTAATAGATATAATAATAATATTAATAAAAAGTAACTAATTAATCTCACATTTTAAAATTCCTTAATCTAGATTAATCATGATTAAAAATGTGCTTTTCTTCTAAGGACTAAATTAATGAGTAATCAGAGTGTGTGTATTTCAGACACCATTGTTTAATTGTATCTTTTTTTTAAACACAAAACTACACATAAAACTATGTGGTTTCAAAGAGACTCAGGCCTATCAAGTGCCAGCCAGGCAATCTTAAAATAAAGGCTCACAATGGATGACTGCCATCCTGTATGCAACAAGATAACCTGAGAATACGTCCCCATATACACCTGAGAATGTCCTTAGAACCAAAAAAACGAAGGTTGCTTCTTTCTTCATTAAAACAGTCTGCCTTATCCATCCAAAGATAAATTAAAATAGGTGACACAATTGTGCCCCTTGACGGTAAATCATACAAAGTTTCCACCGGAGGCAATCCAAATCACCTCAGTCAACCCATTGTCCTCCACTACATTAATGGGCTGGCAGTTGCTGGAAATCCAAACTGTCAAAGCCTTAGTGCCTTTTTCACTAATGGTTTTATTCATTCTCTTACTGTACTCCTGGAGTGTAGACTGACGAACAGTTAGGACTGCTTTCCACCGCTTCTATGTCAGAGGTCAGCGCACACCAGAAGTACACACACTTGCGTTAACTGTGTTAATCTCGGCTGTATTAATCGCAACGATTAATGCATTAACTCTGACAGCCCTAGTACATGCAATGCAATCCAGGTGGCTTTCTTTCAAAAAAAAAAAAAAAAATACAGTACTGAGTACTGATTTGTGCACCTTTTTAGTTTTAAACTGTAAGATGTTAATGTTAGGTGACACGATTATACGAGTTATCTAATAATCATTATTCATTTATACGAGTTATCTAATAATTAAAATTCATTTTGCCAGCTAGAAGTATTGTTTGATTTAAATCATCCACTGATTACATTTGATCCACATTCATAGCTGAAAAAAACAAACAAAACAAAAATGCCGGGCCTTTTTCATTCACAACACATGCCGATGGAACTTAAACATCAAGCAGAAATAGAGTGACAGGTCGAAATTTTGCACCATATACAGTACCTTTAAACTGACTTTGCACTGTACAGTTAAATGCAGCTAAAGTATGTCAGGAATAAAAAAAATCTATTTTCTTTTGGTTTTTCTTCTGAAAATATTACAGCGCAAACATCTTTCACCACCATTATGTTTGTTGTTTTAGCAATGCAATAATGAGCGTATGGTGTAATTATTTCTCAGCTACATTATTGGAACACATCCAGAACATACGGGATACTTGCATGCAGTGTTAAAAGGCTTTTACAGGTTAAAGTGTCCAGTATTTACTGTGACCTAACCTTACACTGTAACAATAGCACAATTTGTTATTGGTAATGTTATTGGTAAAACCAGTGTTCCATGTTTCCATGTTGAAAAATATCTGCTGTGAATTGATCTATTATACCAAGTTTATCCAAGGCATGTTTGAGTATTTTATACATGTCGTATGGGGTGAAACTCATTGACAGCTTTCTGATGTGTAAGACCAAGTTTCAGTCACATCATTCCAATCCAGATGCCAATGATCACAGAATTTGACAAACATAAAAACATCCAAGCTGGTGGTGACTTGGAGACTTTTACACTGTATTTTATTTTATCCTCAACTTCCCCTATTACTTTTTCTTTGTCTGCTGTTGCCTGATTGGTCTCTGCTAATGCTCAACATCTACGCTGCAGGTCTGAGTGTCAGTATTCAGTCAGGTGGAAGAAGCATACTTCCCCTAGGTGAGACATCACTGCATGCTCCTACTTCTCATGCATCGGGAATACAGTCTGATGTCTGTCATGGCTTCTACAAGTGCAACATGATGGCTGTATTCTCACAGCTACAATATGCATTAACTATTACCAAACTATAAAATATTAACTTGACAAGAACAGCACATTGCTTGATTAAAAGTTTATAACTGGGCACCATGAAAAGTTTCCAAAACAATTAATTACGTGGGTATTATTGCTGGTGCTATGTAAAACATGATAAAGTGGGAGACTTAATTAAAAAAGTCATTATACACTTGCCTTTTTCATAATTACAATTTTCAAATGAATACTGTATGTCACACTTTTTTACTCTCCTCTGTCTCTCCGTGTTCTTTTTTCATTCTCACTTCTTATTCACAAGCTTACGTGCACACACATGCGCACACATGCAAGCACACAAACACAGAGAGGTATGAGCAGCTGTTCCTCTAAGGTACTGCACTGACTTCCATTTATTTGGACAGCTGAACTAAATCCCTAACGTTAATAATAATATAACCAGTTAATGCCTAACCCTAACACAATTCAAATTAAGTCCTAACCTTAACCACTTCCTCGGAAATTAGGCTCTGCCCCATTAGGACCAGGATTTGGTCTTGATAAAGACTACTAGTTGTGTGCCCCAATACACACACATAGCCTTCCCACATTAATGTGCCACCTCATGGCACCTTATAGATCCAATGGTGAGTCTGTTCGCGTGAACATTCTTTGCTACTCTATACTGTATTTAATCCCTGCAATCTCTTTCATTCCCACATACTTTTTTTTTTCCCAAGCAGAGAAGTTGAAAAATTAATTTCCGTTCTCCTCTACTGTTGACTGGGATCCAAATGAGAAAGGTGCTGAGCCTTGTCAGTGAGAAGGAGATGAAGACCTCCGTGGCAGGTGCCGTGATGCTCATTTCTTCTTTGCACCATCACATGCCCTTGCTTACAGTTTTTTTTTTTCAGCAGACCTGGCCCACATGTTTTATGGAGTAATACTGCATCAGCATAGTGTCTGAAACAAGCTTTTTATTGCACCTGACCTCTACCTATGCCTGACACGCTCTGTTCAACACTTCAAACCACATTTAAATATTCAAAGACAGAGGGAGCACAGTGATTTCAGTGCTTCCTGCATAAAAAGGTCCGTCCACACTCAGCAAGCCTTGTTGTAACACAACTCATCCCAAGCTCTTTAGCCGCACAATATAGCGCTTTCCTTGCTAAACTCTTTGACAAATGCTTGAATCGAGATTGTTGGTGGGTCAGAGAGCTCCCTTTGGAGAAGTGCTGGTATGTAGACTCTGTTGATACTCACATAATAAACACACACTTGCACTTGGACTTGTTTGAGCTACTTTGGCAGTACAGGCACAATATGATACTCACAGGTGGAGTATGGTAAAAAGAACAAATATATTAACAGAAGCAAGCAGTGGACTTGAGTAATGGATGGATTTTTGTAGCACTCACTCACCAACTCACCAACATGCTTGCTCACTTTAGTGAATGAGGTCAACTACTCTTCTTGAAACAGTAAAGTAAAACACTTACTACATGAAAATGTGACTACAAAGACACAACTGTGTCCTATGCATCTGATGTGAATGTAACATTTTTTTTTTTTTTTAAACTTCTCATTTATTGTCGTCAGTGTGTTTAGGGGACAAAGGATTGTGTGGGTGGCTGTGGAAAAAAAAAAAAAAAGAAACTGATGATCCTATTTCACATCCCTTAGAATTTTAATGATGTGCTTAGGGTGTGTGTGTGTGTGTGCGTGTGTGTGTGTGTGTGCACTATTCATGAAGCTGAGGAACATAACAGGAGTGTAATTTTCTGCTCTCACTGAGCCAGGCATTCTTCAGGACAAAGGGACTACTGGGGACAAGGTTGAACAGGAGTAATGAGGGAACAGGTCCCACGCACAACCCCAACCCCTCATCTTCTCAGTGCACGGACACACACACACTTACACACTTTCACATTTGACTTAACCCTATTTTCTCCTCACTCAGCTTTCCCAACTCTAGCTCAACCCTTCTGGCTCATGGCTGCTTGCTCTCAGAAATTCCCAAATTGCTTGTCAAAAGGACAAAATTAGAAAACAAAACTATGTGGTCTGACAAACAATATTACATGCTGTTTGCACCTGGCTGTGGCAATTAAAGCTCTGATGATAAGTGAGGATGGCCTCCTAATGTGGTGTCTCAAGGCATATCAGCGTTTTCACAACAAGATTATGCCCCATGTGCCATTGTGGTAGCACTGCCAGCCGTACCGCCTGTCATTCTCTGGGCCTTTGTGCTGCCTCTTTTATTATGTCATGAGTGTGTCTGGGATGTGCTACATTGAGATATCCATAATTAAAACTGAGGCAGATGATACAAGTGACACTCCTCTGGTTTGGATTCAAAGAGTGTTTTAACTGAGCCAACATAGAAATAAACCAAAATAAAATCCTTTTTGTTTTGGGGAGAGAAAAAAAAATGTGTGAATAGAAACTCATATTTAGCAACACAAATTGCAAATGTGTTTAAAGAGACAGACCATGTCACTGAAGGCAAATGTCAGAGTTCAGTTTTGCCTTAAACCTTACAATTTATACCTTAAATTAAGTGTAAACAAATCTTCATTTGATTTTCTGTGTGTTCTGTTTGAACACTGGTGTCTAGGGCTTCTACCCTTAAGTCCTTGTGTTCAGCAGCTTCAGCTCAAGGGAATTTTCTGAAAGCCCCTTCATCTTAAATAGCCCCCTTTGAGCGACAGCAGACAAGCAAACAAAATTGTTTAAATGTACTGCTTACACAACCTGCTTGCTTTCTTCCTCTTATGCCAGAATAATAAAAGACATCCTTCACATAAACAGATGCCACATCATTATTTCATAAGTTTGTTGAGTTGAGCATAGTAAATTATGTACACTTTGCTTTCTTGTCGGTCTTTCCTTCTACATTAGTGTAGAGTATGAGCTGCCTAGACGATGGTAATGTACATAACATATGCTGAGAAACATATGAAACTCATTTAGAGACTTAGGCATGAAAGTAGGCACAAGCTGCCTAATTAAAAAAAAAAAAATACTACGTAGAGGTCTCACTACTCTTAGTTGGCATGTCAGCACACATAAAAGCATTAAAGATGTGTCCATTATCTTTCAACTGCCCTTGGATTTTTTAGGTTGTTTAAGTTTTTCTAGCTTGATTATCAATACATTGAGCCTGAGTTGGTTAAAGGAGCCTTTCATATCCTTGGCTTAATATAAATTTGGTGTGTTTGCTTTTCTTGTGCTCTTTTGGCTCCATGATATCTTTTAAGGCCCGTCAGTAAGTCTGACTTGCCTGTAAAGAGCTAAAATCTCATTAGTAGTCCTGCTATGTTGGCTCTGCTTGGTATCTCTGCCTTTAGTGGTTTCCAGTGTTTCTCTGTCTGCATGTGGATGGGTGGTGAGAGCTGGGGGCTTCAGAGTGACAGATGGAGGCTGCTTTGTGACCCTTAGAGATTGGCATGCCCTTCAGTCCCCTCCTGATTGAGTGTCTAACTACCGGTCACTCTTCTCACATCAAACGACCCTGCTTTATGTTATCTCAAGCCACTCCCACTTGGCTCACTTGCTGCTATGGTAATGTCAGTTCCTGACAGCAGTTGTCATTTGCAGCTAGCTCTGAAGCAAGTGAAGCTTGATGGATGGCACTTTTATTAAAGTAGTCAAAACCTGACTACTGTCAGATAGAGGTTTGGCTATCAATATGCATATGAGGTGTGAGACGTCAGAAGTTTTATATTCTTTTTTTTTTGCTTTATCTGTTGCAGCTTTGAACAACAATTAAAGGAATCGAAAAATTGGAAACGAAAATATAAAAGTGAGTGCTGTATATCAAAAGCAACTATACAAGGCCGAATAATCACGTATCTCTTCAAAATCAATCCCCTAAAAAATAACACTGAAATTTACAGTACATCAACATCCGTGGAGATTGTAGAACTCAACACACTTACTCTAAAACAGAATTCAAATTGAAATATGACCCAGTTCATTTTTTTACAGTGACAGAGCTAATTAATATGGTGTGGCTTTATGTGAATTTACTACATTGCACTTGAGAATTATTTTCAATTCTTTTTATAAATGAATACTTTTATAAAATAAATGCATATTTACCTACTTACAACACGGCCACAGCACCATCTGCCTTGCTAATGTCTGACAAAGTCGGGAAGAAAGACCATGATGCTCTTGGCAGAGTAAGCATAATATTACTCAAGGCTGCTGCCTTGTGACAACACAACAATGTAATATGAAGTTAAATTTTGACAGTCCACTTATAATCTGCTTGGCATTATTATTAACTTTACCAGTGTTACACAGTTAATTTGGAAAAACAAAGAAAAAAAAAAGTTTATTAAATTAGACCTACGTTGATTTACCTCCCGGTTATATCAGTAGTCCACAGAGAACACAAAAGGTGTCATTATCTATTTCTGTTCAAGCCTAAAAGAAAACCAAGGGATGAATGATAATTACAGCTAAAAACAGCTGAACAGGCCAAAACTAAATAATGAAGAAGTGCAAATGACCAGAGTCAAAGCAGGACTCAGCAATGTGGAAGTACTGTATATACACATAGAAGATTTCTGATCTGTTGTTAGGGTGCTTTGCAAGGAGTTGCTCAGAGGGATAATAAGTCAAAAGTTAATACCGAATGCTGCACTCATCATGAATGTCTCCTTGAACTGAACCCGGCAGTTCAATTGAGAATTGCTTTTAAAAAATGCACAAATGAGTAGTTGAAAAGTTGAGTTGAACAATCAATTATCTGATTCACCTTTGTGTGTGTACAGCAGTGTCCAATGTGTGTAATATATAATGCAATTGCAATAATAGTCATCTATCTATCTATCTATCTATCTATCTATCTATCTATCTATCTATCTATCTATCTATCTATCTATCTATCTATCTATCTATCTATCGTTCTATCGTTCTATCTATCGTTCTATCTATCTATCTATCTATCGTTCTATCTATCTATCTATCTATCTATCGTTCTATCTATCTATCTATCTATCTATCTATCTATCTATCTATCTATCTATCTATCTATCTATCTATCGTTCTATCTATCTATCGTTCTATCTATATACACAATTTCAAATGTAATATGCTGAAATACAAAGCCAAACAAAACTGTATTATTACTCTTTCTTCCCTGAACATATAGAGGGTTCTACTCTGTCGTGAAGAGGAAAAAATTGAGTCATACAAAACAGCGTATAAATGCACTGCACCTGTACTTTCCTCTGCCTCTTATTTCCTGATTATGACAAACTTAATACATTATTTACCTGACTTAAACTATGTTAGGGACTGAAAAACTGCAACAGCAATATCTGAATTGTGATTCATGTCATCTCTCGTCTCTGCCCGTCTATTGCTCCCCTTATGCTGCTCTTCTTTGTGTCTTTAGTGACATCTTTCAAAGGAAAACTTGCATGAATGGATAGGTTTATTGAATGAGTTCACCGGGACACATTTTTTTTCTTCAAACAATATTAAAAGTTTTTCCAAAATATATGCATTCTGCCTTTCAGCCAACAGAGAATTATGTAATGCTTTGTAACTGGCAGCAGAGAAAGGGGTGAAAAAAAAATCAATATTCATGTGTGGGTTTTGAGTTAATGCAGCAATATGTGCTCTGGGTACACTGGGTTGAATTTTAATCGTCTATAGTCTTTATTTTTCTCAGCTTTTCCTCCCTTAAATAAAAGGAAAAAAATAATAATAATAATAATAAATAAACCATCAAATAATACCCGAGTGTAATGTTTAAAAAAATTAAATTTAACTGAACTGATTTGCACAGGGTAAAGATCCAGTGCATAATAATTTGTCACATGTAAGGGTTAGACTGCAAGGTGCAACAAAGAGAGGACTCCTCCATTTTGCTCTCTCTTTCCCACGAGCATCAGGAAACTATAGTGGCCTTCACAAACCAAAAGATGTAAACACTCTTTTACAAGTCTCTGCACTTTTTCTCTCTTCCACTCCTGTACCTCTGTTGGTAAAGTCATTGGATTTTCTTCCTCATTTGTGTGCTAAGCCAACCATTCAAAACTTGAAATGCATGTTCTTTCAGTAAGCAGCAGAAACATGTCAGTACAAATTGTCAGCCTCCATAAAACAAGGTCCTTGCCCAAACTAAAAAGACAAATTTTATTCTAAGCCAAAATCAATCAATTCTTATTTTAAAGTGATTATACACATACATATGAATTGTATATTACATTTCTAATGTTTTATAAATGTTACATCCTGAACTTTTAAATTGTCGCATACAGTATGTGGTTGAAAGGGTGAGTCCAAATGTCTTTTTCATAACACTAAGGAATAAGAAAAAGAAGAAGAAAAAAAATGATCTTCTCCCTTTTATATTTATAGATAGTAAAATCACGAATAAGCTGCCTCTTTGAAGGATCTCCATCTCCATAAACATGCATTTTATGTTTACTCTGCTGTGGGTGCACAGGAAAATGTCAAGGGAATGTATAGACACTTTAAAAAAAATAAATAAAAAAAAAACTTTTTGCTTTTTTTTACTCTAAATTATGAATTCCATTTGTTGTATGAAATACTTAATGTTTTATTATATAGAGAGGTGGACAGATAGATAGAGGAAATGTAGTATCTGTCTCCATCCTGCTGTTTATTCTATTCTAGAGTGATGCAGGCACCACATAACGAGCCCTCATTTTAGAGATAGATACACAGACAGACCGTTAGAAAGCACATCTTGAGGCTTATTGGACCTTCTAACCTTCCTCCACTTAGTTTCCAAGTCTCCCACATGCCGTCTGGCAAACACTTTTGCAGATATCATGTGAATATTTTTTGGACAACCAACATTTGCTGTGCGCACATTGTCTTACCATGTCAACATGCAGTTGTGTCTATTCCAAGCAGATTCATAGTTAAACTATACTTTATAGCTACTGTGCACCAACCCATAACCATTGCCTTGTATCTTTTTTGAAATAAAAATAGGTTTTGGGACATTTTACACTGGTGTGGTACACCCTGGACAGGTCGCCAGCATAAGATGAACAAAGATTTACTCTTACATTACACACCAATGGTTAGTTTAGAGTATCCAGGTAACCCCTGCATGTATTTAGACTTTGCAAGGAAACCTGAGTGCCCAGAGAGAACCCTTGAACACATGAGGAGAACATACAAACTCCACACAGAAAGGCCCTATTTGGGACTGGAATTTGAAATGGTGACCTTCATGCTATGAGGCAATAATGCTCATCACTCTTCTTTGTGACTCTCTATCATGTCTATTAAGGGTCTATAAGTCTATTTTTCTGGCTTTAGACATGTTGATCAATGCAATGATGCTTTAACCAGTTTTTACACATTTGGTAATGAGAGAACCTTTTCCCTGGTATTAATATGGTTGGGTCTAATTTGACTGCTTGGATTTTAGTTGTCGGAATATAATTTTTGTAAGACTGAGTTGCATAGAAATAGAGGTACATCTGGATTAGGAGTAGGATACCCAGGAAATACTTCCCTTTTGTTGTTTTGTTTCATTAATAAAAAATGTAAAACAATAAACATCGTAGTTTGCATACAAACTCCAAAGTTTTGTTGTCAGCTTGGGTTCTTGTGGCATTTATGAAACTTCGCAGTTTGATGTCTGGGCAGACTGACATAAAAGCACCGTGGGCCATTATTCCTCTCATCCATCTGTTTGGTTGAGTAGTAAAATGTTTTATGGTTTTTACACTTTCACCAAGATATTCTGTATTTTCGATTTCCCTACATTTCCAGGTTGAGGTGATCATTCAGAAATCCTGTCCCAAACCTGATTACATTCACTTCATTAGAGTGTTTCCAGGTAGTATCACAGACTCTTAGGAAATAGTGGGTCTGTTTACCTGCACACAGTAGTCTGGATATTGACTTGCTGTATATCTCATTGACGGTTTTATTTGAAATAGGATTTTCATAGGTTTATGTGACCAGCCTGGGGGAAATATGTGGTCTACACCAGGCTGGAGAATAGGGTCTGAGGAAATAAATATTGACTAACTTGCAAACATACTGTACACATCACATCAGTGCACACAGATCAGTTTACTCAGAATTGAGCATTTGTAAACATACTAACTGTGTTATGCATTAACATGGCAGAAGGTCCACAGTGACAACAGTGTGTCTCCCACAGCAAACACTGCTCTTAACTTTTTTTGCCATGTAGTTTGCAAGTCTATACAACTGTAATTGTGATATAGCAAGATTAAAACGTGTAACATTGTAAAAAGAATAAAAAAAATACCCTTGCTACAACTGACATTGTGGCTACATTGACGTACGATATGAGAGAGTTAATGTGTGCTTTGTGTACAGAGTTTAAACTTATTTATTAATTTAAAAGACTGACAAATGCATGTCCACTTTGTGAAGACACTTCTTGATTGATTCATCTTTCAAGTCAGTAAAAAAAAAAAGAGCATGGCAATTAACCAACTGTAGTATGTTAATGGGATGGCTGCTAGACATATAGATAAATGAGGACAACAAACTCCCTTTAAAAGTCTGCCTACATCATCTGGAACCATACATATACAGTATATATGTAAATATATTTGTATAGGACATTACATTTACACTTGAATCTTATTTGTTGGTGACTGCAACTGAAAATAACCTTTATAATGCTTTGCATTGTTGGAATATTTATAATGTATCCCTGAAACTGAAAATAAGATCTGGCATTTACATGCAGCTGCTCATAAATTTTATATTTAAGGCTGAAATATTAAGGGTATAATGGCAGGCTTGTAAACACGAATTCTCCTAAATCCATATGAAAGCCTGTTGTGTATAGAATTATTTAATAACATAAGTAAGTTATGTTATGTTATGTTACAAGATTTTTTCATGAGCATCATGCTGCTGCATCTTTGAACAGAAATCCGTCATAGTTCTTGAAATATTTACTTTTGAAATTATGCTTAAACATTATGCAAATTATGCTATAGTGGATGCATTGTAAAATGTAAGAACCCAGCTGTGTATGAAAGTTGTGTAAATGTGACAAGGTAATTTGTAAAGAAACCTAAACAGAACAATTGTGTTTTGTAAATGGATTAGCTATCATTGACCTAGACCAGTCGACCTCCCTGATTTTAGCATTCTATCAAAACCAGAAAAAAAAACAAGTAGGACCCAAAAAAAAATACGACTCAGTAGAGTAGTCTTAAGGTTTAATAAAGTAAATAATGTATCCAAAAACAGCAGGCAAAAAGTGATAGACAAGAGGCAGTAAGTTGGTCTAAATACATTTGGAAATCATACAATGAATAGTTATGCTGGTACACTTGACTCAAAGGACAAATATCCTAAATGAGACAATTAGACACAGGTGGAACACACTGGAGCAGGTGCAGGTAATCAAAGGAGAGGGAAACAGAGCTTCATTTTCTACGGGGGGTGCTGGTGCCTAATTCCAGCTGACATAGGGCGGGGGCAGGGTACACCCTGGACAGGTCGCCAGTCCTCACAGGGCCACGTAGAGACAGACAACCATTCACTCTCACATTCACACCTACGGGCAATTTAGAGTGTCCAATTAACCTAATCCCTAATTCAGCATGTTTTTGGACTGTGGGAGGAAGCCGGAGTACCTGGTGAGAACCCACGCACCACGTGGGTTAGCACTCTTGCTGCAAAGGCAAGAGTGCTAACCACTACACCAACCGTGGGCCCAGTTAGTGTTTCTGTTCTAGAAAAAACATGTCTCTGTCCATGGTGCTGAAGTATATAAGGTTTACATCCTATTGTAAATGCCCACATTACTGGCCATCACTTTAACAACTACTGCTGCTGCTGCTCCTACCATGCCATATATTTAAATATAAATATAAGAACTGACACTCACACTAACACCAAATAATTCAAACTGACAAAGTGAAAACATGTTTTTCTACTTATTCTACTAAATCTGAAGCATTTTTTTATTCTTCATTTTTTTGTTGTTTATTATTTATTTATCTTATCTCTACCCTTTCACAAGAAATAGTTTAGACACAGGAAGGCTACCATCTGTGTGGTCCCATTGTGAGGGTAAAAATGATTAAATTGTACACTAGAAGGCCATAAGTTATATGAGTCTAATAAAGCAAAAGGTTGTTGCATAAAAAGGTCGTTGCATGTTCTTAAGTCAGGCTGCAGAGAAACTGTCTCTGATGACACGGATAGGATGTACAGAATAACAAGATTAACCTATGGACACATGGTACATTTGCTTTTCAACAGTCAATCGAGTTTACATTCAGAAGAGAGAGGTTGCCATGGAGGACGTTTTCATTTCTCAAATGAGAAACGAAACAAACAGACAGTGATGTCAGATCAGTAATTCTGGTCAATTCCTTACACAATTTAAATCAACTAATGATTAATCATCAACAATCCTTAATTATCTGAGCTAATGAGACAAATGCTTTGAACAGAACTCAGATTGTGGTGGCAGCATCATTCTCTGAAGATGCTTTTCAGTGGCATGTACAGAGAAACTGATCAGAATTTAGGAGCGGATTCAGGGGTCAGCCTTGATATGATGTGCTCCAAAGAACAAATGCATACAGCTGAAAAAACTGAGCGGTCTGTGGGAAAAGTCTGGCAACTATAGTCATTATAGTTGATTATATAACAAAATACATTTCTGCAAAAAGTAAAGCCTCTATAGTATTATTGCCCAGATTTCTTAAACTGGATAAATGAACAAACTAGTCCACAAAGTTTGCACACAAAAGTTGCTATCTGAATGCAGATGCATTCAGGCAATCCCATGACAAGTCACTTTAATTGCAGCAGGTGTTTTGCAATTTTTTTGCATTTACTCGGAAATTTTAGGATAAACAAGTAAAGAGAAAGTTTAAATGAGAGTGTGAAAGATAAACGAATGAAGAAAAAAGACTATCCCCCGCTGCTCATTGGTTCTTTATGTCTTCCATGGTCCAGGAGGAGATCTGTCACATTTATGCCTAAGAAGACAAGTGCTCCCTCAGCTCTGTCTCCTGGGTTTTCAACCCATCTTACTCTTTGAAGATCTTTTTTTTTTCTTTTTTCTTTTGCAGCATCTGCTTTTTTTTACCTACTTCCCTCAGCCCCCACTACATTGCCTCCCTGCTTCTTTTCACACTTTGATTGCATGTATGTCTCATCGGAGTTCTCTGGCTAATTGCATCATGGTCTTTTTCATGATCATACTGTGGTAAGTTGATGTTTCGTGTGGCTTATTAATTGGAATTAGCAAGAACAGGAGATAAAAATAAAGAGAAAGTGCCTGTCAGTAGGAGAGTGTGGAAAATGCAGTTGTTTTGGTTCAGGGCATTACAATGTGCCCAAGAGATGAGGCACTGATCCAGAAAGTTTACATCATTTCTGGCATACTCTCTTCATTTTAATCCCATAAAATTCCCAGTATAAATAACCACTTGTTCTCTACTCACCAGTAAACAGCCAAGTGTAATAGTCTCTAATGTCTATTGACATATAATTTCACTTGGCTACAGCCATTATCAGTAGCATCCACACAGCAATAGGACTTGGCCTGTTAGTGGAGAGAGTAGGTGTTTCCATCCTCATCTACTTTTGGCACACTCACACAGAGAGACACACACAGACACACACACCCCTGCATACAAACAGTGTGGCAATAAGGAATTTGAAAGCCTCCTCCTTCAGCTGTTGGACTTACATCTCTCTCTTTCTCTCTCTCTCTCTCTCTCTCTCTCTCTCTCTCTCTCTCTCTCTCTCTGACTCTCCTGCTGTCTATCTCTCACCCCTTCCCTCTTTCCCTTTTCACTCATCGTCACTCTGACACTGCCACGTCAGTGCAATTTAACAGTTCTTTGATCCATGTCCTGAGAGTGAATGGCAACAAATTAAGCAAATTATTTGAACCACCCACGGACCTGAGGCAAGGAGAGGGTGGAAGGGAGGAGGGACAGAGGGATGCTACAGTTGTTAAGAGGAGGGTCGAGTGTGACTGCCAGAGCCACAAAGCAGTGCAGAAAAAAATGAATAAATAGCCAGCATAAAATATATGTCATAGTTGAGGAATGGCCTGAATCAAGGGAGAAGTGTTCTGCATCAGTGGTATTTACCTGTTCTCTGCAAGTTAGTGGAGGACTGGCTGAGCTTTTTACTTTGGCTTTAGCAGCTGAATGAATGCTGGAGTTTAGAGACATCAATTGTGGTAAAATTAATCTATTGCTTTTTACTTTCTTTTCTTTGGACATATTGTTATTGTGGTTTGTTGCGAGATGTTGACGGTGCCTTTTTGGGGATAAAAGAAGGGGAAAGCTGGAGTAGTTTGTCAGTCCTTTAAAATGTTGACTGCGGGACAATGATTCCGGTACAATAAAAGAAGCAAATTTATTTTGATTCAGAGAATGGACGATTAAAAGTTACACGTTACATATTAAGCACATTTACATTAAAAGAATAAGAATACGCTTTCGTCTTGTTTTTTTTTTTTTTTTTCCTGTGCTCAACACTCTGTATTGATGCAGATGCCCATAGATGTGCAATGTCATTCACATAATGGTATTGCAAAGACCTAACAAAGGGAGGGGGGGAGAGTGCTAGCAGGCATATGATGCAAATGAGTGCTTGTTTTTCATGTGGACAGAAAAACACTCATCTCAATTGTTAGACTGCGAGAAAACATGTTTTTGTTTGTTCAAAGGAAGATGATGCATGCTACCTTTAGGCTAGTGAAGCTGCACTAAACTCACACGTATATATGCAAAGAGTTGGAAAAAAGAAAACACTTTACATTCTGCTCTGTATAATACTCTTCAGCAGTGACAGCTTGATGGGTTGTCTGCTGTTTTACTAAATGAGCCCATAATTAATATTTAAATAGGACATGGACTATTCACACATTGCAAAATTTGTTTTATGATTTGATCTTCATATGGATGAAGGTATAATTTATCCATAAGACAGCACAAATTCAATTAACTTTAAATCAATTTAAAAGGGGTAAATGGAAAGCCAAATATATCTTCTTTCTCTGATCGCTAATTGTTTTGTTTCGTATTGTTTTCTTCGTTAGCTTTTAAATCAAGTTAAGGCTTGGGCACAGTTGAAATTAATGCAAAACAACTAATTCTGAGTATAGTACTCTCAGTGGGTTTTATCGTTTTGCTTGTCTACTGCAACTGTGTTAATTAACACTGCTCCAAATACTCAGTTTGCAGTTGATGGAGCATTAATCAATCTATGTTTTTGGAAAGGGAGACTGAACACCAGCCCAAAATTTATTTATCAGAAATTTTTGTAATTTATTTTTCATATCTTCATCTTCACATCACTACTTCCACAAATAAATAAAAGCATAAACAGTGACTTTAATGGAGATACAATCGACCCATTAGCTGATGTCAAAATGGTCTTTCCACTAAGTGCAGATAAACTGTTATTTCAGAGGTTTGGCTGCATCTTCTTGTTTGATACCTGACGTCTGCTGACAGAAATTGTGCTGAAGAACTTACAGACTTGTTTTATTGCTTGTAATTCACATGTGGAGTGTAAAATAATACTATATGATGTAAATTCAAGCCAATTTTCCATCAACCAAGTAACGCACTCTCCAAAGCTGGATGAGTGCAGCCTGCAAGATGTCAATCATTTCCTGCCATTACCTCTCTTCCAGGGCTCCCACTCCTAAAAATAACTGTGCTCCACAATATTCACATTCTGGCCATCATGATTATGTCGCTCTCAGCATTCAAATCTCTCCTCCTGCACCATATCCCTCAACTCACTCATCTGAATTTAAGTTGTCCTCAAGCTCAGGGTCCTCTGCTCAGTTTCCCCAAGTTAGCATGAGGAACTGGGCTGACTGGAGTGATGGCTTCTATATATAATGTAATTTCACACCTCATTATAGTCCAAGGATCATTCCCTTCAGATTTTGTCAGCAGTGGTACCGGATATGCATTACCTGGCAGATCTGGGTCATACAGTACATGTGCAAATCACCGGCTCTTCCCTGTCATCTGTCCAATTATTTGGCCAATCATAAAAAAAAATAATTGAAAAAGTTTATTGCAATCTGCTGTGGTTAACCTGGCTTACCACTTCATGAAGTGTAAAATGTACTCTGTGAGTTATCATTAGATATTTAATCAAAAAAAGACATTACATATACAGGACGGCTATATTCTTGCCTAATGGAATTCAGAGCATTTTGTGTTTTTGCTAAAAGTAAATCTGGCAAAATACGATGGTATACGAATTAATGCTTAATGCTTCACATTATTGTAATGAGCCTAAATGAAGCATTTTCCCAGAGCCAGTATGATCAAGATTGTGATAGATTCAGTACACAGGTGCACAAACATTTATCTTTGGATCAATAGATTCCCACTGCCTGAGCTGTAATTAGACTGCCAGAATCTGATAAGGGTCATGCCAAATGTGCATTGTGTGTGCTCAGTAAAAGTGTATGTGCTTCTCTCTCTGTGTGTGTGTAGACATCCATTGCTACCTCAGCTGAGGTGGTTTTGAAACATGGTCGTTATAAATTATCCAATTCACCTTGTGAGACTGAGAGCAACTTTAGATTTTTGCTCAAGGTGCAGTTGCTTTATTACGGATGGAGCCACCCAAAGTTCTTTAGATTCTGTAATGGGTCCCTGGTCCTTAGGTCCTTGGCTGGATCTTGGTTGGTTGCCGTGATGACGTGGTCAATGAGGACCTCTCTAGTAACTCCCCTAAACAGCCTGTGTGAAAATCCAGTTTCCAGTTTCTAGACCAGTTTCCTGTTACAAAGACACACTGCAGGATCAGTAAAAATTAAAATATCATATGAATTTACATGACAATTACTAAAAAAAAAAAATAAAAACAACTGTTGTCAGATGTTAAAATTATGTTAAAGTGGTGTTGATTATGTGTGCAGGATCTAAATATTTTTTTTACTGAAGCCACACTGCAGTATTCTTTTTACAAGTGACATGATGGGAGAAGTTTCTCTCCAACTTTTGATCTGCAAACACCTAAGTAAAATACCAGATTCAGCTATGTACCGACAGATTTGTTATAATAATCTAATATGTAATAATAACAACACCCATTTTCCAAGAAAAATACACACATAAAGCGAATGAATAAAACATGCATATAAGGTGGGTTTAATTAAACAAATTAAAAACAAACATCCTCAAGGTAAAACAAAAACATTTAAATGAGACTTCTGGTTATGGTGATGCAGTGTCAACTAATGATGGTGATGTTGCATGTTCTTATCTTTAGTAACAAACACTGCTCTTTATGGGTTACTGCATAATGTTAAGCCCAAAGTGGTTTTATATTAAATACAAGGTAGTTTTTTTTTTTTTTTTAAAAGGACGGACTTCAGGGAGCAGAGAGACTGGTGTGGCCTTCTATTTCTTTTTTATTATTTGGGTTAAGCTATACAGTACAAATCAAAGGCCACATTTAGAAAGAACATTTAAAAAGAACCTTAACCTCACCGCAGTAAAAAAGATAATAAACTCACCATGTTACATCTGTTGTGCCTTTAATATGCTGAGTGCATTATACTATTTAGTGTACAGCATGTGTCTCACTGTGTGATATTGTTGTTAGTGCTGAACTGCTATAAATCTCAGGACATTGAGGTCAGTTTAGGTACATGAGCTGACTTGTTTTTCCACCATGGCCTGTCTGTTCCAGGTACTAGAATTGTGTAGCTCAATCATGTGTTTTTTCTTTTTTTTTTTTTGCGTAGCTTATGCAACTAGAGCATACCCGGTGCAGCACAGTGTAGATGGCTAATAAACTACCAAAAAGAAGAATAAAACAACACAGCACATAAAGAGAACGTTCAGCATTCCGTGTTGTTTCCTCTTGGAATGTGGCTGGTTATCAAAAGAAGAGGACAAACTATGTTTGCGAGAAGGCTGCGGGCAGCACAGAAATACGCAGCCTTTTTTCCCTACTGTCACGCAGTAATGATTCTCTGTCAACAAATTAGGTAACTGCACTGTGTATAGCTAGTATAGGAGCCAAACCAGTGTGCTTGGTTACTCAATGGAAAAGTGCCAAAAACTGGGAAAGTAAAGTTGTTATTTTGGAACCTTCTTAATGTTTGACAATGGAAATAATTGTGTGACAAAATTAACTGAACAGGACTGAAGTCAACTTGTGAATCATTATTACTATAACCTTCAGTTGTGCTGTATATCATATTACATACCTTGGTAGAATTTGTGATGTTTTGTTTTTGTTTTTTATTTTTTGTTTTTGTTTTTTTGGCATTTTTCTCTGAAAAATGGCAAAAAAAATGGCCTAAATAATTCTGATAAAATGTGTACATGCCCTGGTTTTGGCCTGATTGTGAGTCAGTGAGTTTCTGGGCTCCTGCATGTTTCATCTAGTGCTGCATTGATGTTACTGGATTTTGAGTCATTGGGAAAGCAAAACAATTATTATAAGATTCGCGGGAGAAAATAGTTGAACTTTCTAAAACAGAAAATGAGGGATTAAACTAAGAAATGGAAAATGAGGGATTCTGTTGAAATTAGGCCACGGTCAGGTAGACCAACAAAAGTTTCGGCCACAACTGCCAGGAATATTGTCAGTTGCAAAGAAAAACCCACAAATAACTTCAGCAAACATACAGAAAAAAAGCCATTGGTACACCAATGCCACAAAGCAGCTCAAATTACAATACACCAAACAGCACATAGACAAGCCTCAAAACTTCTGGAACAATGGTATTTGGAATAATGAGACCAAATTGAACTTTATGCCCAAACACTACATTTGGAGAGGAGTCAACAAGGCCTATGATGAAAAGTACACCATTCCTACAGTGAAACATGGAGGTGAATCCCTGATGTTTTTTGGGATGAGTGAGCTTCAAAGGCACAGGGAACTTAGTCAAAATTGATTACAAGATGAATACAGCATATTATCAAAAAATACTGGAAGAAAATTGGCATTCATCAGCCTGGAAACTGCGCATGAGGACATACTTGGATGTTCCTACATGACAGTAATCCAAAACTCAAGGCCAAGTCATTGGCTACAGCAGAAAAAAGTGAAGGTTTTGAAGTGACCATCTTAGTCTCCTAACCTTAATATCATCAAGCCACTTTGGGGAGATCTCAAACGTGCAGTTCATGCAAGAAAGCCCAAGAATATACATGAACTGGAGGCTTTTTGCCAAGAAGAATGGGCAGCTTTACTATCTGAGAAAATAAAGTGTGTCATCCACAACTACCACAAAAGACTTCAAGCTGCCATAGATGTTAAAGGTGCCAATACAAAGTATTAAGAAATAGGTTATGTAAACTTTCTGTTTCTATTGTGATTCTGATTTAAAAAGAGCAAACACAATTGTTTCATAATAAATGGCTTCATCCCACTTACCATGAGTGTAAGAAAAGTTTTGTATTATTCATATTATTCAAAAAACACAAATTCTGCCAGAGTATGTAAACTCCTGAAAACAACTGTTCTTATTTATCAATATTATATAAATTAAGAAAAGGATTCATATTATATGCATTAATGAAAGTACAGTATAAAGAGATGACTTTGAAGAAGCATGGTTTTAAAAATCTGACAATGATTGTAAATGTTATCTATTAACTATGATGTATATTCACTGTGCAGACTATTTCGTACATGAATTCATGTGAAATGTGACATGTGAAAGTGGGCCCAATATATTTTTTTAGTTAGCAATTGAAATGAATTAGAATGTTTATTGAAATGAATTAGAATCAGTATGTGCAACACTTTGTGATTAAAGTACCTAAATTGAATTTGATGCCATTGACCTGATTTGTTTTTGTCGGACCTGAGAATCATATTCAAACCTTCCATGCTCACTACTCCATATCATCTCATTTAAACCTAGTCAAGCATCATAGGTAAGGCATTATTACAAGCACCCATAATGAAGGTGTTGTGAAATATTAACAATTAATATTTGGCAATGCTTTTGTACACAAGGCTACAACTCCTTTTCCATACACGGTTGAATACAGCTGCTTTTTCTGTGGCCTAACAATAACCACACGTACAGCCACTTCATGCTTGTGAGAAATTTTTTGAGTTAAAAAAGCATTTCTAATTCTTCATGACGGGACCTGCTGGTTTCCAGATTTAATCTATACAGCCCCTGGAATATTTATTTTTCGGAGTGTCACCACACACTATGCTTCTAAAAATACATTATTTGAGAGCGAATTCTCAACCAGAGGAGAAGACCCTAACACACACAAAACATAAAGTATAAGCTACTTCTTTTCCCTTTTTGTATTATGCAAAGTTTCAGCCTGCACACAGTACTTGTTTATCTACAATTTAACAAATCTGCATTTTAAGACAAGGCAATGATCGTCAATGTTAAGCCAAAGGCTCCCAATTTATGTGCTTGCTCTTTATGAGAAAATCTTAAAGCAATAACCAGACAGCTGACATTGCACTGTAAAAATCAAACCGAGCAAAAAGCAAATTCCAGGCAGGTAGACGTTTGTAGTTTGTAAAAAGGAAGCGCTGACAAACAAATTGCTAACAAACAAATTGTGCTGATCAGTGCCATCCTGTTCACTGAAAACTGAAGGTGTTGGTACTAAAAAGACAAGGGGCAGTGAAGATTGTCTATTTGTTGATCAATTTGGAGATAAGTAAACAAATTTCACTGTAAAGATATAGATATTGTTAATTTGATAGGTACAGTTCGCTGAATCAAGTGGTGGCTTTGTTTCAACCCAGTCCAAGACTTCTTGTCATAAAACACAATACCCTTAATCTTTGTTACAATTCTATTTTCACATAGTCCAAAATTTTTGATCATAACGTTACAGAAAACCATCTGCAAATTCATCTTGAAATCCACAGTAATCATACTGTATTGTGATGAGAACAAATAATGCTGAACATTTTACAACTTTATTACTCAGACATGGTTATTTATTTGTAGCTAAAGGTCCACAGTGAATTATAGACATCTACGAGTCTATCCGTGCCTCTAAACAAACATTACACACAATAGCTTGACAAAAAATATATATATATATGATGAATATGATTAAATAAGAACATCATTGTGAGCTGAAGTTAAATCTGTTTAAATTCTCATCCTATCGCTAATTCTGTCATACATGGTTCAAGCAGCTGATGCATAGTAGTACACCTCGACATCTGGCCGTGATTTAATTAGTCCTCACCGACTGTTACCATGTAAATCCGTAACTCTAAACACTGATGTCTGAACATAGAAAAATGTCATTATTTGACAGAAAAGTTGGCATTTGGAGGAGACTCAAATTGACTGGGAAGTTAGGTCATTAGGAAAGTCAAAGCAGGCCACTATAGGAGACAGGATTTTGGAGGGGAGATAATGTCATGTCAGAGAATCCCTATCATTAGGGCAGATGTGCTGATTTCCTGTCTAGGTTCTACTTCGCCCCATAGTGTATGTGACAAAAACTGTGTAACCATGTGACAGAAGTTGTGTTCAGTAAGGAACATGTTTTCACCTGATTTCAGCTGAAGACAGAAGTATTTTCCAAGTTCTAATATGTCATATTTATAAGGTGCTGAACTTATATATATATATATATATACAGTATATATCTGTGTGTGTGTGTGTGTGTGTGTGCACGCGTAAAAACAGATTAAGAAATTCCAAATACATGCCTTATGTCAGCATTTAGATCCCTGTAGGCTCTAAAGCAGCACCATGAAAACCTTAAGAAGAAGGCTTTTTCAATTCCCAGAATGCACAGAGATGGAGCAAGGGGAGGGTTCTAAATGATGCGCTCTTGAAAACTGATGACTAGTGAAGATCACTAACAACTTCAAAGCTGTGTCAATCCAGGTCACCGGTGAGAGGGTTTATGCATGAATGTGTCCTGATTAAAGAGAATCCTGCATTGATCTACATCCACCCAGTCAGACATCACCCTCTACTATGTTATTAAGGAAAATACCTCACAGAGACGAAACCAGCCAATCAATAATTTTGTGAGAGCTGACTGCCCCTGCAGATAAGATATTATGATATAACATAATTAGGCAAGATTTTCCTTTCCAAAGTCACAGCAACTAATCTCTCAATGGTCCGGGGTTCATTTTGCTTTGCGGATGCAAATATGTTCGTTGTGATGCCTGTCTAGTTCTGGATGACCCATGATCCATCAAGTAAGCAGTGGACCACAGGGCATTTTTTTTTTCTTCTCATCTCACTTTGAATAAGCCCTTGTACTTGGACCAGACATCCTTCGACTGACACACAGCAAGATGGGTTGTCATCGCAGTGAAGTACTGCAAAATTTCAGCAGTGCAATTAGCATGACAGATGCTTCATTCTCTCTCTCGCTCTCTCTCTCTCTATAGAGAGAGAAAGTCACTTTCAAAATGACATGAATTTTAGGGGCTGCTCCTCGTCATCTTTCTCTTCCCCAACAGTTATGTCTGTGTGTGTTGTATGTTGTGTTTAAGCATTAGAAAATGAGAAATAATATATGAGCAACAGAAAGTAGATGTGTGTCTCTTTCTGTGTGTGTGTTTATGTATTTTTTGCAGTGTAACTGTACCACTGCATATTCTAATTATAGCCATTGTCATAGCTACGCTGGATTTTGTGATACATAAGTAGCAATTGTTGAGGAATTATATTACATCTCAATTGTTTAATCCATAGAAAGACCAGCTTATGCACCAGGAAATCTACCCCCATACTGCTTGTTATTTTGTTGTATTAAGCCTAACAATAGCTCTTTCTCTGTCTTCATTCTATGTGCTAAAGTGAGATAACCAGATTGGGGCTCTGTATAAGTACTCTAAAGATTAATCAACTCGAGTAACTCTAAACAAAATGATGAATACTTTACCTTTAATTTTCTTCGCTACAAAAAGCACCAGAATGTTGGTACTACTTAGGGATATGGAGCACAGCTGCCACAGTAGCTTAAGCAGGAACAAATAACCATAGAGTAGATGGAAATAAAGTATGTGGTGGGAGGAAGAAGGAAGTTTGATGCCGGACTCAACAATTGCTAGGTTGGTAGGAAATAAGCTGTAGTTTAAGTTGATGTGTTAGTTTCATGCTACTGTATGTAATAAGAAACAGCTTACATAACCATCGTGAATGTAGAATTACCGGTAAAGGGGGTGGCATTATTTAAATAGAGTGTACACAACAACAGTGGATTTTCATCTGATCTAATGACCTGGGGTAATTCATCATCCTCGTTTAAACAGGAGATCCTCAACATTGGCAACAATACTGCATGTTCATAGTGATATACAGGCTGAAACGTGTTATACGTTAGAGAGAGGGAGAGAATAGCAGAGATGGCATTCATTCAGCTGGTTTGACGACTGGGACAATAAGAACAAAGGCGGCCTCAGCACAGATTCTGCAGTGGGAGTTCACACTCTAAAAGAGAAGGGATGGCTACTGTTTCTTTTTCTGTATTACCCAGAGGTCTTAATTAGTTTAGCTTAATCATGCACTGCTATAATTGACTACTGCTGTTTGTCCTTTTCATCTATCATTTCACTGCCTGGAACCAACCTACTGTATAGTGGGGCATCTCTTTTCACGTAGCAACATTGATGCACCCCAGATCTCTAATATGATTTGCTATAGCCCCATTATCCCCTTTCCCCCCCCCCCCCCCCCCCCCCCCCCCCCAATCTCTGTTTTCCACATTTTAATTTTTTCACATACATGCTTAATCACACGCATATGGCACACTCACTGCTTTGTTTTTCCAATCTTTGTTGTCACTTTGTGTTCAGCTTTTCCTGCCTTAAAGCTAAAATTCCAAGGTACAAAAGAAAATGCAGAGAAAGGCATTAATCATGAATCAATCCAATTTAATCTTAACTGCAGCGCAGGCAAGCTCATTCATTCACAGTGCTTAATGGTCTCACACTGCCTAACTCCGGTACTTAGACATAGACATATTCAAAAACAAAATCAGTGTGAAGACACTTTAAATTACAAGGTGCATCTGAAAATCATTAATCAGAAATGCCAATTACATTGAGTTTCAGAAGATCTGCTTGTTTTGTAGTCTGCTTGTCTTAATATTTATATTTTTGATTGGATGCAGAACTTTTCCCATATACTGTGAACAACTCCATGTGTTATGCTGCTACCGTCATTAGGTTTGTCATGATCTCGATTGTAAATCAAATATCGATCGAAATGACATCACGATTGAAAGAAAAGGTGGAATCGACAATTTAACCACGCCGTGTGATGTCCCATACAGTAGACATGCCAGAAGTGAAAAAAATCACAGTGTTGTGGTCATAGGTCATTGTAGTGTGACTATGTGTTAGCTCCTACCCCTAAGCTGAATCTGTTGCCAACTAATAGTAAACACAGCTATGGTTGATACATCGAAATTGAACCCCTCCAGCTTCTCTGAAATCACCAGTGTGGAAATATTTTGTGTTTGTCAATAAAGTTTGTGTTGTTGACAAGAAAACCATGGTGTGTAAACTATGTTATGCATGTGTAGCAAAGCACAGGACATCTCCACATGTATCATAAGGATGTACACGTACCTACAAAAATAACTCTGTTAACATAGGCTACTCTTTCGTTCTCATTTGGAGCAAAATGTCCTCAAAATTCAATTTGCACTAAAACAATAACTAGTGCCATAGGCGTGTTTGTAGCATCAGACATGTGACCTTATTCAGTGGTAAAAAACCCTGTATTCAAGCATTTAATTAGCGTACTGGAACCACGCTTAGAAGTGACAAGGAGGTCATATCTTACTACAAAGGTGTTTCCTACCATGCATAATGATGTAATTTAAGGTTAGTACAGATTCAGTGGACCTTCAGATCAACACAGAGCTACATGACTCTCTGTGACTGCTTATTTAAATCTGACAATAAGGCCTTAGTGTGGTGCATTGCATACAAATGATATATATGATATATTACTCATAACACCATGTAAATTCCATACCATGGGAATTTCGATTGTATGGGGAAATTAAATGAGTTATGACATAAAACCAATCCTAGACTAAATGGCAGACCTATCTGTGGTAAAAGAAAGAAAGCTTCACAAAAGCAAATTTAGATAGATACTGACAGATATGTGTAACGTTGATTGGAAAAAAAAAAAAAATAATTGAGCAAACCTGCAGTTTTTAAAACATCTGTAAAATGACCTAATGACAGGAAGCTATGAACATAGCATACATACATTGTATAGTCAGATGTACATTTTATATTGTGACTTTTTTAAATCCCTTAGTTGCTTCCATTTCCCAGACATCTTGAATGAATGAAAATATGTCTTCTCAAGAGTGTGACTGAGAAGTCTAATGCATGTGAACATACCAAAGTCAGTCCTGTTGTGAGGCACAGGGGAGAGATAATGACTTCTGTCTGGCCACACAGCAAATGCTTGGGCACAAGTGTGCCTGTCAGTGCCTCAAAGTATTCTGGTCTAGGCTTACAAACCCTGATGAAAAGTATTTATAAAATTTGTTTTGTAGGGAAACAGTTTGATGTTATTTTGATTAATAACAGCTGTGAGGTGTCATTAGAGAGCGTCCAAGTGCAACTGCAGGTAAAGTTGATTATTCTAAAGAAACTTTAAACATTTTGGCATATTAACTTATTGTCGACAAGTTGACAGAATGAAGGTGTAACCCTGATCTGCCACTGGTGCCTGTACATGGCACTGGTATCAACAGACTGCTGCTTTTCTTTTCAGAAAAAAATTTAGATTATCACAGAGAAAACATCTTGAGCTCACCTTGAGTTGATATTGGAAAAACTAAGGCCTTTTGCGCCAGCTGTGCAAACTAAATGTGTTTGTTTTCTCTGTAAATTTTAATTGGTCTGTGCCCCTCGAGTCCTGTTGTGCAAACCCGTTTCCTGATCAAGACATATCTTTGTTTTCTCATTTCAGTACAATTGCCCTGAAATTGTTAATGCCCAGATTTGGTGTGCCACTTTCTGTGTTTATTTAAAATTAACTGCTAGTCTTGGATTTTATGAAAAATCAAAGAGACAGGCTGACACTGGGCCATCAGGGTGATGCCAAGCCATCTGGTCCTTTGCAGCTTTCAAGTGAGAGCAAGTTGGAAAGGAGTAGAGAAGAAAATTAATAAGAAAACTAGCACCAACCCTGCAAATGTTTGTCTCTCTGTTATTTTCAACCTGAAATCAAGTTATAAATTACAAAATTATGTTACAGTATAAGAAGAGAGGTACAGAATTTACAGCAGGATGGAGAGGGTGCAGCAGGAGATGTTCGCACTTGAAGATAACAACAATTTTGTATTTTGTGTTACTCATGGAACCCTGAGGAGAATCCCAGATGGTACCTCAACAGTTCTGAGTCATTGAGTGTGGAGTACATGAAGGTCATTTCACAAGATGACGAATGAAAGCAAAGATGAGCTGAGCAAAGATTTCAATGAGCTGAAATGCATAAGAAATGTTAATGACACTCAATAACCTATTCCCATATCTATGAGAAGATATTTCATATATTATATCGTAATTGCAAACAGACATTTTTGGAGGTTTATGACAACTTTTTTAGTTTTTTCCTCATTGCATTAATGAAGGGTTATATGATAAAAGTTGTACAAATGAGTGCGTGAATGGCTGTGAAAGGCTAAACTATAAAACTGTGGTATTAAGCACTTTGTGATTTTCTGTCAATAGAAAGTGCTGTACAAATAATGTTACTTACTAGAAAATTACTATATACACTATATACAAACAGACCAAGTACCATTTACTTAATGTATGCTTTTTAGGACAACGTAACAAAACAAAGGACTGCTGCCTGCTCACTAATTTGAAGCTGTTTTACATAATAATCATCATCATCATAATATTAGTATTAGTGTTATTAACAATAATAATGATACAATATGGCCTAAAGATGCTAATTAGACTGACATGGGAAAATATGGGAAAAGTAGAGCCTCTTTTGGTGAAAATGAAAACTACTTTGCCCGATGTTAGCCTTTATGTTTGGAAGGAAAACCCCACACATCCTCACATCTTACGTTGCTCAAACACAAACAAGCTATACTTACCATCAGCAGAGTTGTTGTAATTCTATTTTGGTTGCCAAAGTGTTGATGTGCACAGACTTAGCTTTGTATTTCCTTAATGTCCTGAAAGTCTCAGTCACTGCCATGTAAAGCCACATATCAATTAGCTCTATTGCACTCCTGCATCTCTCATTCCTCTCAGTCCCTTGAATCTCAGAGGGAACAAACAGTGACTTCCAAGCATCTGAAGTTCTAGTTCTGTGATGGAGCGGATGACAGACAATAAAAACTATAAAACAATTGTGGCAGAGGAGAACAATAGCAGACAAGGAGCTCAGAGAATGTGGTGACTGGCTTACTCAGAGGAACTTTTTCCGCTGTTAAATATAATCATCCTCTGTTCTAGATGCACACTCAAGGGAAATTCCCCTGGGAGTTCATTTACATGGAACTTGGCAAATTTAGCAACTCCTCAGATTCACTGCTGTGTTTTTTGAGGTGAAAACATTCCACTAAGTGCATTTGGGACCTGAATGATTGCCATTTAAAGTTTTCAGTATCGAGTATTGAGGTTGTAGCAGTTTAGCAGATATGTTACATGGTAGTTATCTGATACAGAAATAAAATAAAATAATTTTGTAACATAAGAGTGTTGTATGCCAGTCACAAATACACTGATCTAAGGAAGAAGAAGGAAAAACTGCAGCAATCATGGCTCATGTCATCATGTCAGAATATCAACCACTGTGGCACGGAGTATGACCCCGACCAATCACACTGCACAAGTTGGCAATCATTACTCACCAGGCTGCTGAAGTTCCTCTGCAATTTCTTGAGGAGATGTCAAAGAGGAAGGGTATTGCTACCGAAGCTCAATGAAATATGTCACTAATCTACCTAACAGCAGCGGCAGCAGCATCCCTCTTCCTCCTCACCATGTTAATGTCTGTATGTTACGCTGTGTCAGAGCACACTGTTATCCTATTGGTAAATGTCCAGGTGTATGTCATAAGAGATGTCAGACTAGGCATGAAAATAGAAAAAAAAATCTAACATGCTAGACTTCTCGTTGTGTTGTCGTGGAGCACCCCAGATGCCAAAACTCTGTTCTTCAATTATGTTACACTACATGTCCATTTATTGTTCCATTGTTTGGAATTTTGTCTGTTACAAACATGGCTTGAAAACCAGCCTGAATTTGCCTAGTCTGTTCCTGGCATTAGATGACTATTACTATTTCCCTTAAGCTCTTTCCAATACAACATCAGTAATGTTCACAATTAATCATTTTGCCAATTATGGTTCCTTACAGCAAAACATTATATTTTAATGTTATGTTCAGTTTGTAAAACTAGAGTGATAAAACATACAGCATAAAAGGGAGTATTTAAAAACATGAAATACAAGATACTGAACAGTGTAATAGTGGTAGTTAAGTTGCAACACATAATGTATAAAATATTCAATAAAGTACAAAGTGTCCAGAATAAACAAATGGTCCTCTGTCTATAGGTCATATTTGTTAACAATAGTCTGTAGGGACAGGATCTAAAAGGAAAGCCAGTGTTGTTTAAAATCATTCTGTTGAATGTTTTGTCAAGTTCAACTGCAGATGGGGCATGTGTTTGTAGCTAAATTGTTGGATTTGATTTAAAAGTAGTGATGGCTCATTGAGTCTCTTACCTCTTGTAAATAATGTTGCCATCAATAGTACTTTATACCTATAAAGTTTTGCACTGATGGAGTTGGAGCATTATAGAAATATATTGCTCCAACTGCATGGAAGTCTTTTGCAGGCCTCACTCATGTCCTGAATCCAGTGATTCTGGACAGTTTTGGACTGATACCAAGTGTCATATTGGCTCATCCCTACTTAAAAGTTTGTGTGTTGTATTAGGATTGATTGTGTGATAATGTACCATTTTGCATGTTAGCAGTGTCACTGGAACTATGTTGATGATTAGCATCTAGCCTAGAACCCAGCTGTACAGTCTTGCAATGCCACTAGCATTAATTTGGTTTTGATTTACTGAATCAAAATAACAACCAACTGAAGCTGCTTAAATCTCATGATGCAATCTTAAAACTAAAGCCAAATGTATCAATTACTGTGTATTAAACTGCACATAGTAAGTGATTGTGAATGACCTAGTAATTCAATGAATATACTGTCATATATTGTTTTACTGTTTTATTTTCACGGAGTTGAATTGAGGCTCAATTGGTCATTAATTGTAAAACATGAAATTGAGCGAACATGAACAGGAGGACGTGTACTCTAGATAAGTGGATTCCCACTGCAACAAAATGGTGTGGTTTTTTTTTAACCTCCAGATCCTCTTTATCTGGCATCTGTTAGGTTTTAACACTGGGCATGTATGGAACAAACGGTAAACGGAAACCAGGTTGCAAACGACAAGGTGTGAGGGATTTATTTACAAAAAAGTGCAACAAACAGAAAAAAGTCGAGCCAACTAAGAGGGAACAAAAAGCGAGGAGACTGACAGGCTGGCTGGGCGAGCATCTCCCGGGGTAACTAGGAAAAAAGGGGAAAAATCATGAATTAGAAAACGAGAGTAAAAACGCATGGAAGTAGGCAAAGCAGAGTAGCGACTTGTACTGGTGAGTACCGGGTTGCATGAGAGACGCGCTGACACCTGCTGCAAGGAGGAACCAGCTGATAAAGGCCGGGGGGAAATCAAGGAAATGTGCAGCAGGTGTGTGGGGAGGGACTCCACCCAGCAGCCTGGTCAAGCCTCCTGAAATCAAAAAGCAAAGACAGGGTTGCGCAGGAAATAAAAGACATCACAAAATAAGAGACAGGAAGCAGGGAAAAAACCGGACCCTGACAGCATCAGTCCCTGAAGATATTTATTCAAAAGACCCAGCAAATTAAAAAGGACAATCAAAAGAAGACATGAGTTTGTCGTTTGAGGTTAAATGATTTTAGTTGCTTCCACTCCCCTAAGTTCATGGAGCTTAATGATACATTTTACAACTCTTTTGAAAGAAATATTTGAAAGCCTGTTTATATACAGGCAATGAGGTGTGCGTCACAGAAGAAAAGTCAGTGAAAGGGTAAAATAGTGTTGCACTTCTTGATATTTCCAACAAACTGTCAACAAACTTGGCTGCAGTGACACATTTTTACTCAAGAAACATTATCTGTGTGGCATATCACAGAACAGCATGGATCTGGTAGTTGTGTATCTGTATATTGTGTACGCATCTCCCTTGCTCATACACAAACAGATACACACATACACAACCCAAATGCAACCGGAGCCAACTTTGCTTTTAAGTCATGTGGTTTGACACAAAAGGGATTATTCCTTCCCTGCACATCATCTGTAAAAAGAGAAAATCAAAAAGACACAAAGAGCTGTCTCGCTATTCAATGGGGAGAAAACTCATTCTGTCACTGCTGCCTTTCTGTGTGAGATTACAGTGGGGACCCATGGCCTATGCTGCCTTTACATCCCTCTCGCATTCCATCACTGATGGGTTGAGTGTCTGCATAATAAATTGTCTGCTCCAGCAGGTTTTAACATGCACTCTGTTTATATTAATTGTGTTAAGTATTATTTATTTAGTAGGCAATGAATTCAATTCATTATCAGGTTACACCAACGTGTGATGTCCAGGATGAACAGTTATGTTTTGTTTCATAAGGATGTAGAAATATTCATAGTTGACCTATCTTTGTTAGCATCTTGAAATCCCGACATTGTTAGCAGCTACAGTCCTCAAATTTGCATCAACCCTAATGATGTTCCTCATTTTGTATGGAATCTGTAATGAAGCAAATTAAAAATATACAACTTTCTTCCAAAAGAGATAATAATGCACATTAATAAGCAACCAATCAAATGTTAAAAAAAAGAAACAAAAAAATAAAGCTTGGGTAATCAGTTTTGTTAGTAATATGTTTTGTAACACCATATTTTCCAACAAATAACACAAAATCTAGTTGTATTCAAGTAATGTGGCCTAGTTTCACTCGGAACACAGCAGAGTGAATACATTTGCCCGTAGCCCCTAGTCATACCACTTGTGGGTGGAGGTCTGCCAGGGTCTATGTGATGCAAAATTTGTCATCCCCTCATTTCGAATGGATATGCACCTCCAGTTTAAGTCCATGTGGATTGCACATGCAAATGAGCACACTCCTTTGTAACACAACACTTTCCAGTCCAGTTGGTGGCACAGTCAAAACAAATAATAAAGATGATGGCAACCATGGAAACTTGCTTGAGATTATTTATGTGTCTGCCAGTACTCACATTTCAGCACTCAGAGAATACTAGAAAACACAAATGAAGCTGATTTTTGTAGTGATTGTTCATCACTAATGGTGTGTAATGTGAGATCAATTACACATGCATGGGACGCTAGACTGATGTGATGAATTGTTAATATACAAATGCATTCATATAACTGATGTGTTATGTTAGCTCATCATGACCTCCCTACTTTTGTAGTTTGTGTTGTTTTGTTAGAGAAGTAAGTTCAGAAGAAATGCTACACAGAACTAATTGGTATATTGCATTCAACATAAATAAATATATAATTCATGTAGGGTCTACACCTTTCTGAAAATAGATGAAAAAAAAATCAACAAAGATCACTGTGACTTTCAGATCAACAGATAGAGCTGTGGCTATTGAACTGTGAAATCTTCATTTTGCCTTTTGCATGTTGACACCTTCATACTATATATGTCTTCTCATTAAAGAGAATAAGTGGAGACAGAGGTCTTAGCCAGTAAACAAGTGGTATATACTATATATTTCATCTGAGCTTTTAAGGCACATGGTAACCACCTCCTTTTTTGGGAGTGAGTGCTTTGTTTTATTATACTCTAGTGTGCTTTATATATGATTTTCACTTCCAGAATAACCAAAAAACCTCTAGTCACTGGGGGGAGAATCATTCATGATCATAATCATTGTTGTTTACACAGTTCTGCAAATCCATTGTACTGTATCTGTCTGCTTTTCATTAGATTCAGGCAATGCACTTCCATGCTTACAAGGGGACAAAAGAAATCCTATTACAGTGGTGTGATTGTAAAAGTGGAACAAAATTAGCACAGGCAATGTGGCTATGCATGAGAAGAAACAACAAGAGACTTGTCAATTTCCCAATACGGAACACTGCTTAAGAGGAAGATGCTATACAAGACAAGTGGCCTTGTACAAGACAACACTGTGCTGGAAACTTTTCCCCTGTCAGTCTTATTTTCATGCATAAAGAGTAAACTCGCATACATATGACTAGACCTCAAATTATGCAAAACTCTAGTAATATAAAAGTACTCAGACATATTTTTAAAACATAATCTTTGAATTTCACATCTACCCTAAGTAGATAACCAGAAATTATCACAGCAGTAGAATCTTTTATATCTAGAACTGGATTGCTTAAAACATGAGCATACACTAAGCCCATGGTTCCTAAACTGTGGTACGTGTACCACTAGTGGTGCGCAAGCTTCCTCTGGTGGTACTGGGAGAAAAATCTGAAATACTGCTCTACTGTACGGTATGTTCCAGGGTATATGATCAGTTTGTACTTTAAGACTTTTGACCAGAGTCACAATTAGAGTCACCTTATGTCTCACTTCATTTTATTCTATGTGAGGGAGAGAAGGATAATGAGAGAGCAAATGATCTTATTGGGAATAAATTCTCCTCCTGTGAAAAGTCTGTAGCTGACTTTGCTCGGCCTATTTACACCACTGTGTTTTAATGTTGGCGATAATGGTGTTAATTTGAGAGCTCAATATTTTCTCAGGTGGTACTTGGTATGAAAAGTTTGAGAACCACTGCACTAAGCCATTTATAAGTCTGGTACATGTCCCTATTTATGTGCAGCACAAAATGAATGAAAAGTAATTTCCTATGATGTTCTTAGACGGAAACTGAGCAAAGGGATTCACTTTTTAATCCTCTTTCATGACAGTGGTCATGTACTGTATGACTAATCTACAGTATATGGAACTCTTGCTACATGTCTTACAGGGTTGTCCAGGTGTCCTTCCACTCTCCCCATGGTAACATTTCTTCCATGGTATAATCCACCAAATCAGACAGCCTGACCACATGGCCATAGTGTAATTTAGGCCATGTTACACTTATCAACCCCAGCCACATTGCACTGGAAGTCTGCCACATTATTTCCAGTGCCAGACAAAACCAAACTCAGAACTCTGACATCAAACACACACAACTAAACCAACTGTTGTTGTCCAGATAGCTGTTCTCTCAATATCTTGTTGTACTATAAGTGTGAGTCAATTTATCTAGCAAATAAATGCATTCTTTCATAAATTAACCACATATCAGCTTCTGCTTTTGAAAAGGCCACCTCTCCACACACAAATGCGGCTCTCTCAAATTCAGTATTATACATGTCGGTCACTGTGTCACCTCGGAGGAAACCAAGATCCTCTCATTAACTTTGTGATATAAACTAATGCATCACTGTCCATATAAACACTGTGAGGAGAAAAGAACAGACCAAGTACAAAGAAGTGATGCAATTGTGGGGTGGTTTAATTTGGAAGTATAAAACATATTTGTCATATTTTATGGCTTTCAATATTCCAATGAATTGGACACATAAAGGTAGAGAAGAGAGGGGCTATCAATGATTTTCATGTCAGAGCCTGGTGAACACACTCACTGTTATTGTGATAAGGATGAGAGAGTGGAAAGTGTCAAGTTCAACCCAAGCACTTGATGAGAAAATCTTCTAGTCTGAGCCACTGATCAATAAAGTAACTAAATGTTTATGGGTGATGGCATAGTTGCTTTTTGCTGAGTGGATAATTAGATAAGTGGTATTATATTGTAAAAAATAGTGTAGGCAATGCAAATAGTAAAAAATATACACAGCTTGACATAGTATTGAAATAAACACAATAATTAGATAAACATGGAGCATCTAGAATTCTAATGTGGGCAAGTTGTTATATGAACCATATGTTTTCCTTAGCTGTGACTATATGATATCCTCTGTCTCTTTCAAAAGCACAAGGCATTTCTAAATCAGACCAGAGTCTCCTTACATCTAGTATATGATCTTAAAAAGGGCTACAAAGAAAACAGTGGAGAGTGTATTTCAGTTGGAGATCATTAATTTGATACAGTGGTTAACTATAGTAGATGGATCGGTGTTACATTTTCACAGTGATGGCCTGATTAGTTCTCAGTGCAACTGGAGTCATCTATTGATATAACAGTAATAGGATTCAGATTATGACTCACTTACTCAACTTCTCCTGCTTTATGAGGGTCATGGGTGCCTAATCCCAGCTGACATAGGGTACACCTGGGACAGGTTGCCAGTCCATCGCAGGGCCACACATAGAGACCACACATAGAGACAAACAACTATATATATATATAACCCATGCACACATTAAATTAATTAAAATGAGGATATCTATTAAACATACAGTATGCTTCTGCTGATGTGGCTCTTAAAATCAAAACAATAAAAGAAGACCTAGTTTGATGAAGTATGTGAAGTCATGGGACTTGTTCCCTGGGGAGAGCTTGGGTGGCAGAATGTGCAGCAAGCATCAGTGTCTCAAGTTATAAACTCTCCATACAGTAGAGGACAAATTTGGTTGCATATTTGCTATGTCTTTCACAGTAGACACAGAGGAAACTGGAAGTTTGTTACCTTGAATACAGATTTCTATGGATTTGAAGAATGTTGAAAACGTTCTGGCTAATGAAGTACACCACTCAAGTCGTCTTGTTGAGCGACTTTTTTAATGCAGAAATGTTAAATATTATGTACTTAGATTGGTCAGGAAAATATAGGCCGAGAATGTGTGAAAATATTAAAAACGGGTAAAAATGGACTCCAAAAATGGGTTATGATGATTCAGGTACAAATCTTTACAGTTAAATAAAACTGAATTAATTAAATGCAATAAAATTCAGGGTACCTGCTGCTCCTCTCAGGTCAAACACCAGCTACAGCATTCAAATTTTGCCACTGGCCCACACTTGCATCACTGGTGCACTCTTTCATCATTCTCTTGTCTGATCAGTGCAAGGCTTGTTGTCCCAGGCTTTTTTCTCTTTTTAAATGTGTGTGTATTAATTGCTCTGTCGCGTTCCTCTCTCCATCACACAAAATATGGTGTGAGCAGCACCTCGTTAGACAGCTGCAACTTGGCGTCAGATTCCACTACCAGAACATGGCCCCTTATTGCTCTGCACTCCCCCTCCCCTCACCTCTGACTCACTCAGCTCTCTGCCTACTTCTTGGCATTTTTCAAACTCAGGTATTGAGTTATCTGCAGAAGATAGATATTTCTCATTGCTTTACATATACTTTAGGGTTAAATTCAAATGCACAATGTTGCATACATATGCAAAAACTTTTGAGAATGGTAGCCAACTTTTTTTTTTTGTACGTCAAAAGACATTGACGTACAAAACTCCTATGTATGGAAGAATATGACACCATATCGTGGCATAGTGATAACAACCTTGAGACGTAATTCTTTGGTCGTACACAGCTGATGAAAATCTAATAGAAAATGATGAGCTAATGTGCATGAAGCTAAAAGGGAGAGTTAGCAGCTAAAATTCATGGGTTAAATAATTTAGTTACTACAAAGAACACCCTATGTAACACTGAAAAGGAACTTGTCACGAACAAAAGCAATTCATGAGATAAATGTGTTATTGAATGAACTTTCTCAGTTGTCTGATTTCAACATCTCTGGGCAAAATAAAGTAGGCACCAAGCCCAGTATAGTATGCAGCAGCACCTCATGGTTTGTGTTCTTAACAAATAAAGTATTTTACAGTGCTTTGAAATTAAGAAAAATACACAACATAAAAGTATGTTGATATTGTTGATATGTTGATATTATATAAAATATGAAGGCATTTTCATCATCTCATTAAATTACAAATTATAAAATAATATTTTGTATTTGAAATACATATTTTACACACATATGTCAGAAATACTACTCATCCCTGAGTACCAACATCCTGTTGCATTAATAACCTTGTGTCATCTGTATGGCGTTCATTATCATTTAAATAAAGGAACGCACTAGTTTACAATACATCTATGAGGAACCCTTACCCACAACAGTAGCTAAAGCGATTAAAATTGAAAATATACAAATAAGTAAGTTAAAAATAAGAGACAAATGTAATAAAAACATGACTGTTATGTTATGTAGGTATATTGATATTATCTGGGGCCTGATGCTTTTGTGGTCCCACCAGGAAGGCTTGCAGTTATCTGCTGTCTAACTTGCTTAATTATCCAAATTCCCCAGCCTTCCTCTCTTGAACAGCCACCTGTACAACACACCTAAGAACAGATGCAGATTAGGGCAGCAAGTCTCCAGAGCTGTTCAAATCAACAGCCTGTAATGCCTTCTCAGCTGGAACGCACTGAGATATAGATATATATATATATATATATATATATATATATATATACAAAGCAGATTAAATTTAATAAACAAAGCAAAGCTAATGTTTATTAGATTTTCCTTACCAGGCTAAGCAACCTAAACCTCATGTCAAGAAGTCCATTAATGTGTAGGGAGGGAGTTCGGGGAAGAGTTTTATGATCGGATATGAACAAATCCATAACTGAAGGACATGTTTACAGCCCTTCTAATGGATCTCTGTTGTAAACTCATCCACAGGATATCACTGCATTTCTTGTCTGCATCTTGTTATGATTGCACTGTCAGAGAAGACATGTGTTTGGTAATTACCTGAAATAGCACACTGGGTGAATGGGACCACGTCCAAACAATACTCCTATTGTACTATATGTATAGAATGTATCCGAACGTGACTGCATTTACAACTGGAGGCAACTCTTAGTTACATTATTATATGCATCTCTCCTTCTTTGTTGTTCTGTTTGTTGTTCATATTTGAATTAAATAAATATATTAAAATAAATTAAAACAATATAATGAAAGACTTTTAAGATAACTGCAGATAACTGTCATAGCTCAAAACAAGCAGGATTGAGACACATTTTTCTAAAACCACCTAGTACTAAAGAAAATAAATTATTATTGTCAACACAATTTTGTGTTAGTGACTTTAAGAGGGTAAAGACTGTTGCTCTCCACTGACCAACTAATGCCCTCTACTGGTACTGCTTAACATCCAGATAAAGGGCACTTCACCAATCAGCCTTATGTAGTCTGTAGTTTGCCACATGCAGGAATAATTATGTGCTCCCACAGTTTAATTATAATCTGTTAATTAATTGAAACACTTAACTGCTTCCATTTGAACTGCAGAAGACAAATTATGACAGAAATTCAGTACTCACTGCATGCATCTGAAATTCTGTTCTCTTCTTCTTAAGAATTAATTTCAGGTTAACAAGTTCATTGCTGAGTCTTTACCAATGCAGTGCAATGCAATAGTACTTAAAAACCAGGTAAGAAGTTTTTTTTTTTTTTTTAAGTTATCAACTTGAGTTAATTAGATGATAACAATTAAATAGATAGACAGACAGACAGACCAGTCAAGTGCACAGCTGAACGGACTTATGTAGCAACTGTCTCACAACACCAAATACCCCACCACTGTATGAAATGAACTGAGTAAAAGGGCACACATTTATTTGAGTGTGCAGCTTATGCATGAAACATACAATTACCCTCTGTGTTATCTGCACCTTGTGCTGTGCACAATACACACCTGCGCTGAATGTAAAGAGCAATTTACTTTGCATTTTATCTTTAGCAGTTTACAGTTATAAATGAGCACCTCTTTATTTGGATGTAGTGTTTATATCTGTCATTTCTGTCTCTTTGTCTGGCTGGAGCAATTTAGTATGGGAATTGAAAAAAATGTTTATAAAGTCAAAGCCAGCCTGGTAAAACAATTCAATCTCCTGTCTTTTAGAGACACAGCAATCGCAATTTCTCAGAGCCCATTATAGCCTTGCATTTATCTTTATTCTATCCTCACGGTAGTTGCTGTGTGCACGTTAATAATACATTGACTTTGTCAGTTTCTTGAAGGAGATTTAAAATATCTGCTACAACCACTGCAGATGTTAGTGGGAAATTTTGTAAAGAACTTGGAACAAGAGGAGATGAATGGTCAGGGTTAGTGTGTACTAGTATAGTGTAAGGTTTTGGGCTTTTTTGTGCCATATGAGCATACTAGTTCTACTACACACACCTTAAACAAGTCACGGATGAGTCACGTGAGTCATAGATGAGCCAATGGAGTCCATTTAACAGACAATGAAATCCATTACAAATATTTATGCTTACTAATGTTAACAATGCAGATACACACACACAAACACACACATGTGTGTATCCTTGCCTCCAAGGAACTATATCAGTGCCAGCATCTATCTTGTTAAAGGTGAAATGGGCATAGCAGGCAGTATTCTTTTTTTTCCAAAACCATAAATTCAGAGCATAAAACTCACTGGAGTGAAACTCTCAAAGGGAAAAGTACATTTTCTTTGCAGCCAGTGATATTATGCTCTGACAGACAGCAAGATTTAATGTGTCAATAAATGTTCAAAACAAAGCCTCAATTCTACACCTTTTACTATCAAGAAGGGGAGATTAATCTACATTTAACATTCATTCTAACACTGCAAACCAAACAGCAAGTAAATATGACAGCAACGACATATTTCATTAACAGTCAGTAACAATAAATATGCCATTTATCTTCACCAAATCTTTCCAACCGGGTTTTTTGTGGGGTGTGGAAGCCACATCTTGTACTACTATCTTTTGCAAGAATATCAGCAGTTATCTTGTTTTCTTCAAGGTCACAGTCAAACAATGTGCAGTTTTTCTGAAAGATACTTGGATTATAGCCTTGATTTTATGGTCTACTAATATGTGTGTAATAGAACACTTATATGATATTAGTGACAGATGTGATAGTGCCATCATTCATCCAACCTTTGATCATTAACAACATTAAGTTTGAGGCTGATGGAAAGGGAGGGGCTACATAATTTAATGGATGGAGCATGGAGTGTTAAGGTGTTTTCTTACCAATGCACACTGAATTTGGACATGAAAACGTTTTTTTTTTTGTCTCTCTGTTATCTCCAATTAATATTTGCATTCCTTATAAGTGTATATGTCATCTATATGTTTGACTTGGGGTATGTTATGCCTTGGCAACTGTTTACAGGGAAGAGTAAATGGTGATCATCAAACATTGCTTGTGCAGAACAATTAGATTGAGAAGTAATGAAAGGTGTGGTCTGGGACAAGAAGATGGAGTGCTAATAAAGGACCCACAGGTCTTTAACATCCCCTCTTGCTCTGTCTCTGTTTCCTCTCTCATTTTGTCTGCCTGCCTTTCACTCTCTCCAGTAGGGCACATTGTAATCTCCCACTCCCCTGTGGGTGCGGGGAGTAAATCAGCACAGCTGGATCATGGGCATCAATCTCAGCCAACCCTCGGGATGGGCCGCTTGTGAGCCCATGGGGAGGCATTTCCTCTTCATTCCAAATGAGAGACAAATGTTGCAGGGAGAAAAGGGGGAGGTGGTGGTGGGTGCACACACAGTTGGGGGTGTGAGCAGGCAGGCGATGAGGGTGGTGGTAGTTGTGGTGAGGGAGACAAGATTGGCAGGCAGTAAAAGTGATGGAGTGTGAAGCGGAGACAAGTGGGTAAAATGGGGGGGGGATAGAGAGAGAGAGAGAGAGAGAGAGAGAGAGAGAGAGAGAGAGAGAGAAATACCAGTGCATGAAATTGTGCAGTCAGCAGTAAAATCAAACTTTGTCTTTGAAAAATAATGAAAAAGTGCCTGTGTGGTGAGGAGATTTTGCTTGTTTAAATGCAGTGGGTTTTCCCTAATAATTACGATGAAATCGCTCTGTCAATGATTCACATTTATGACAGGGGTGATATTATTGCATGATGAAGTGGGATGTTGGTTGTGAAGCAAAGGAGAGGGAGAGGGAAAGAATTATGGACACCAAATTGACAGCACAGACCGCTGTCAATATAACAAAAGGGCCAAACAATCTAACAAAATTTCTGTGCATTTATTCATGTTGAAGGTTGTAATTACCACAGAATATTTTAGGTTTTATTCATTTTTCAGCTGTAGTGGCATCCTTACACACCCCCATTCCTGTTCCCCAGTGAGTATGTTTATTTTTGATTGACAGACTGTACTGTACACAGTATTTGTGTGGGAGGAGACTAAAATACTTCATAGCATCCCTTGACAGTTCAAGCTGTCCATATACATTGCGGCACAACGCAGCTTAGTTGTAAGTCCTTGTTATTTGAATCACAGGTTAATTGCAATGATGTGGTTGTATACTTGCTGGCATGGTTAGCTGTTGTTGTTTTTCCATCACTACTCCTAGAACGATGATATAAAGATCGCTTATAGGTCTCTTCCTCCCTATCTTTGGAATGGCAATAATTACTGCAGTGCTATTTTACTGGACAGCTTACTTGTGCTCATGTTTCTGCCTCATTAAATTTAGATAGAGGATGAAATCTGAGCAAACCAGAAAAGTTGAGGCAGCTGTCATTTCTATATGTGGGTATTACCAAAAATGAGATACTGCATATGCCACGGTCACCTGGAGGACATGAAGCATTACATTCACACAACTTACAAATCACAAGATGTTCTTTGAAAGCTTCTGGGGACTCTCCACTGTCTGCATATTTGATATAAACTGCTAGTGTAATTTGTTTCTTTATGAATGTGCGTATATCACTTGATTGCCCAGACTTTTGGTTCATGTGCTGTATATATGCAGTATCATACCATCCATTATTAGGTTGTAGAAGTTTTGTTCTTATTTCCCAGCTGGCCATGCAAAATGAGCAAGTTTCATGTTCAGTTTATAATATAAATCACATTACATAGT
Organism: Brachirus orientalis; assembly: GCA_016785285.1. Classification (NCBI taxonomy): domain Eukaryota; kingdom Metazoa; phylum Chordata; class Actinopteri; order Pleuronectiformes; family Soleidae; genus Brachirus; species Brachirus orientalis. The sequence continues at coordinate 1,719,757 of JAFBJR010000147.1, read as the reverse complement.
TATGGTTTGATAGTACGGATTTCATAAATGAAATAAATAACATCAACAACACTTGCTCAGACATTGCACTGTGCTTTGTATTTCTTCAACAGATATATTTTTAAAAGAATATATGAAGTGGAACTGAGCAAAGAAATCAGATAGTTGTAGTAGCTCAACACTTTCTTCTGCTTTCTTCTTAGAACAAATTAACTCAAGTATATTGAGTTGCACCACGAGACAAATGATGAGGGCAGCTCTGCTCAGGATGGACAGGTTTGAGAATATGGTAAATACATTTGTTGCCCAAAAGTCCTGAACTGGCTGTCCAGAGCGGTTCCATTTTGTTGATTAAGAGGCTCAATATTTCATGAATTGTCATCCCAAAGTGTAAATCTGTCTGATGCCTGTCATGGCTGCATAGTATGTGTACACTTAGAAGATTTAATGGTCCACTCTGGACCACATTTTTCATGGAAAATGCAACAGCTACAATGCTTCCAGTGGAATGTTAAGGTACAGTATTGACCACAGAGGGTTTAACTGATATTACAAAGAGCAGATTTTGTAGAGAGACATTTCTGCCTGAGCCTTTCCACTGTGGCTTAGTCATTACAGAAGAAATGGATTACATTTTTATTTCATTTCACTCACTCACTTTCACTACGGATTGTTCCCATTTTACACCAACAGAGAGAGGCAAAAATAATATGGTAGTAAAATGGCCACAGCTTCAGAGTGACAATATCATTCTAAATTCATTTATTGGCATTGAGTGGTTATGGAAGTTCCACGTCAGTCCTCAAGTTCTTTTATTCATGACTGTTATGAGGCAGCTTGTGTTTACTATTTAAGCATATTTAAGGTGTAGTCAGTAACAACATTGACACATTATCAACAACAGGCGTTTCAGATATTTGCATATGGACATTACTTGCTCATTAAACAAGAAATATGTACTGTAGAAAAAACCTGATACTGACATTCACATAAATGTTAATTTTATTTATTTATTTATTTTTACACAAAGATATGCAAAGTTTACATGAAAAATTACAAATTTACAGAAGAAAAAGAGACATACTCTGACACTCTAACCCGCTCTGGTCCTGATAATCCCTGGATAAATATGGCAGGCCTGTGCACTGTAAAGTCTATAGCTAAATTCATTGGCAGTGTTTAGAAGCCATCTCAACAAGTTTCACATGCCCTTGCAATATGGCCACATAATGTGTTGACAAATTACACAACAAAGACAGCTGTATGTGGGAGATTAGACTCCTCAAAGCTAGGTGTGTCAAGAACAGGTAAACCCATATAACCCATTATCTAAAATGGCAGTGTCACTTATTTATATTTCACTTTCTATAATCTGCGGACAGTGAAAGATTGAAAAAAGCATCCCTGCCATCAGCAATGAATTTCAGTGATAACTGACATTTCTGTTACCTCACCTTATGAATAATTATAATTTGGCTCCTTGCAATTGAACAAAATTCCTCAGTAGCAAAGCAGGCACTGTAGATAATGCCCTATACAATTAGATATTTGTCATACTTTGTAAAAGTTGTGATTGATGTGTATTTGCTTAATGCTGCCACTGTACTGATATTAATAATCCATCAGTTTCCCTGAAGCTTTGCCTAAATAGAAATTTTACTTTCGTCTAGACTGTGTGTTATGCTTTGCAGGTTTTGAGGGGCCTCAGAGGAATCACAACAGGCAAGCCGCAGGTTTTACACTGAATTAATCAGCTGGTCCAATCTGTGAATGAACAGTCGTGTTGGTTAGGAAAAAACAGATGAAAAAACAGCCCATTAAGAAACATTATAGTTTTTGTCAGTACATTCAACTCCTTTGCTGTATCTCAATAAAAAAGTATCCTCCAAAAATTCTCCATAAAACAGATTCCCTGAAGAGATCAAACTTTGACTTTGTGGGTGATATTTACAATAGTCACCCAATTATTTTTAGCATGCTGTCAATGCATGCTATACACACCCACGTACAGGGAGACAGGGTTGTAGATGGTGTTTGATTGCGGCCTTTATACAGGAACCTTTGTGTCAGACGCAACAGCTGTCAAAGGAGCAGCTCCCTTCATTAGCAGTCCTACCAGAGTGTTCCAAGCAGCTCTGTGCCAAAAGCCAAGAGTTGTGCTGAAAAAAGCTGTAATCTTACAGCAAGGAATGATGGGGGGAAAAAGAAGTGGAAGATTTGAAAAGGATTTAGGCAGGGAAAAGATTAGAAACCCATATCGGCCTTATCGTACAGCCTCCACACTGGGGAGCTGGATGAAGCAGCTGTCAAATTTGAAACATACAAAAGCAATAATCCTTCAGTAAACAGAATGCTGGGTTTTAAACACAGCAAATCCAGCGAGAGAAAGAAAGAGAGAGAGAGTGACACACACATACACACAGGCGGAGAGAGAGAGAACGTGAAAGCAAAGAATCTATTAGTGTCTAAACTGCCTGGCTATGGAGAGAGCACTCTGTTATGGTCCTTCAGTGTGGACCTGACTCTCAGCACTGGCAGAGGAGCATCAGCCACATGGGGAGTAGATGAAAGAGGAAGCATGCCAAGATGCTGACAGTCTGCCACAAAATGGGGGGGGGGGGGGGCATTTAGAGAGTTCTGGTCTGTCATCTTTAAAGGTCTAGAGTGACTATGGTCAAGTGAAGCAGAGTTTTACATCGCTCAAGAGTGAAGATTAGACCTGATCTCACCTCCTGCTGAGCTAACATCTTTTTCTTTCTCTTTCAATTGAGCAAAATAGCTATAATCAGAGTGACAGGAGTAGAACAGGGACCTCATCTTGATCCAAGCATGTGAGCAGGCAAGTTGCTTTGTTGTTCCTTTCAAGGCAGCTGTTTGAAGTGGCCAACAGCAACTGCAGATGAAGAGGCAGCCATGAAGATGTGTGCATGAGCTACAGTCACAGTGGCCCTTTTACCCTCAGACACTGGCAAAAAAAAACTGCAGCTAAAGAAAAAATAAATATAACAACAAATGCGTAAAGCATGCTATATATTGTCATTTCTGTCAACATTAATTTTTCACTGTGTGACTCATAAATCACAGATAAAATCATCAGTGATTTTGATGAATATATAATGAAAGCATGGATATTTAAAGGAGCGCAGATATTCTCTGTGTCGCACAATCTTTGGTCTCAATGTTTGGATACTTGTTTAATGTAGTGTTCTTAAAAGATTCTTTATGAAATATCAGCAGCAGGGGAAAACTCAACGTGGCAAGTAAGTAAAAGAAAGAATTAAATGAAGGAAGTAATGGTGACCGACAAAGCAATGGGCTTTTAAGATTTTTTTTTCAACCTAGGTCCTAATGCAGGTGTATATGTTTATGGTACATACAAAAGGTTTCATAATTGGTCCAGCAGATCGTATTGATGGCATCGGCGACAGGTGGCACTGGTTACAGTGTAGTCTCTATGGGACAATCTTGCAAGAGTTATGTTATTGCCATCAAAAAGTGCTTGATTTCACCATTAAATGGCTCAGATTTTTTATTGTAAGAGTCTGGCAATGTTATGTTTTCTTGTTATATATACACTGCCTGTGCCAAAAAAAAAATAGATTTAACTTAACAAATAGGTGAGAGCCTCCTATTGAATAATTACTGCATGGGTGATTATCTTTCAGCTGGCGACAAGTTATTTAACCCCAACTGATGTCATGAATAGCTTCTCATTTTTTAAACAATCATGTTGAAAGACACATCCTGTGGTCATGGAAAAGATGTTAGCCTGTTTGAGAAGGGTCAAATCATTGACATGCATCAAGCAGAGAGAACATCTAAGGAGATTGCAGAAACTACTAAAATTGGGTTAAGAACTGTCCAACGCATTATTTAAAACTGGAAGGATAGTGGGGATAGTGGGGAACTGTCCAACGCATTATTTAAAACTGGAAGGATAGTGGGGAATATCATCTTTGAGGAAGAAATGTGGAAAATCCTGAATGATCATGAGCGGCGATCATTTAAGTTTGGTGAAATCAAATTGTAGAAAACCAACAGTAGAATTCTTGGCTATGTTTAACAGTGAAAGTAAGAGCATTTCCACATGCACAATGAGAAGGGAACTCAAGGGACTGAATATCTGTGTAGTCCACTAATCAGTGAGGCCAGTATGAAAAAAAGGCTTCAATTTGCTAGGGAGCATAAAGATTGGACTCTGTAGAAGAATGAAAAAAAGGTCATGTGGTCTGATGAGTCCAGGTTTACCCTGTTCCAGACTGATGGACACATCAGGGTAAGAAGAGAGGCAGATGAAGTGATGCACCCATCATGCTTAGTGCACCCATCATGTACAAGCCTGTGGGGGCAGTGCAATGATTTGGGGTTGCTGCAGTTGGTCAGGTCTAGGTTCAGCAACATTATGTGTACAATGAATGACCATGTTATTCCATCAATAAATGTTCTTCTTCCCTGATGGCATATTCCAAGATGACAATGCCAGCATTCGTCAGGCTGAAATTGTGAAAGAGTGGTTCAGGGAGCTTGAAACATCATTTTCAAACATAGATTGGCCACCAAAGAATCCAGACCTTAACCCCATTTAGAATCTTTGGGATGTGCTTGAGAAAGGCTTTGTGCAGTGGTCTGACTCTCCCATCATCAGTACAAGATCTTGGTGAAAAATGAATGCAACACTGGGCGGAAATAAATCTTGTGACATAGCAGAGCTTATCAAACAATGCCACCGGGAATGCTAATCAAAGCTAAAGGCGGTCCAACAAAATATTAGAGGGGGCAACTTTTTTTTGGCCAGGCAGTGTTATAATATAAGACCTCATTGCTGACCCAACAACTAGCCAATTAATCCAACCTATAATACTAAATTCTATAAGTTTGGAAATAGTGCAGAGGCACAATATTAAATTGTAATCGGAGTTGGTGACTCTTTGAAGAAACAAACTCTGCCACAAGCAGGAATCAAAGCATTTTTTTTCATGGAACACAATCACCAGTTTACAGTGCGTGTGTACAGAAAAGCCTCCAAACCACTGATTTGAAGATATATTTGTGGGACTAATAGGGCTATGGCCCAGCTGTGTGAAAACAGCCCCCAGAAGCTTCTGTTTGGTTTTTCATGATTACTGAGCAGGTCATTTATATATGCATATTCAGCAGCACGTTTGATACCCTTCTTGACGTCTTTGGCCACTTGCTTCTAAAGCTGTGCCATATTCTACTTGGTATGCAACCCACACAGGCTCTCCTTCAGGGCATCATCAGAAAAGGCTGAAGTCTGATGAGGAAAAAGAGAGGGTGAAGAGCAAGAGGAAAAAAAAGTGAAAGAGAATTTTTTCACAGCATAACAGAAAAAGCACAGCATTTCCAAAGGGCGTCTGTGTTTTGGCCACATTATTTTGATTTGATGAACCATAGCTCAAAGGCTTCAGCTCCTTGGTCTCCAGTCGTACCCAGTCTGCCATCGATTGCAAAGTAACTTCTGCCACCAAACTTTCTGACAACTATTTGACTGATACACAATATTTTTCTGCATTTTATAATATCTTACCAAACCAAGCTTGCAGACAGTGCCTGAAAACGAGTACCTTGGTCGCCTTCATCCTTCTTTACCTCTCCTCATAACTCCTTTGGGAAATAAAGCAAGTTGATTTGCCATTCCTGAGCCAGGGCCTTAATTACATACTAAGTCATGCCTGGCACAGAATTCTCATCTCCTTCTGCTGTATTTGGCTGACACTGTGTGCTCTGAGTGCAGATTTAGGATTGGATGTAGTGTGGGTGCAGTTTGGATGTGATGGTTTGTCTCTACCATCAGCCCCGATGAGAGAAACCTGAGGTCAGTTTAATGCCCATTTGCAGTCTCATAGCCACAGCCAACGCATTCATATACAGTATAAAAGCTCAGCACTGCTTCAAAGCCTATGCATGTATGATGACATACTGAACTAATAAACACAGCCAGTATGCTTTGTAAATCCCTCTTGTGCAATTCCAGAATTAGAGAGAATTACAGTGTGAGAATGATGGAAGAAAAAAAACAAGAAGAAAGAAATTAGATTGCCTGCCATTGCCAGAAGCTTTACGAAAACCTTTTCTTTCTTCTCTCCTTTCTTTCTTAGCTTATTGGTATCTTATTAGATATATCATATATACCATACAAAGTTATTGTGCCGGGAGTCTTTTCAAGTCTCAAATCCCAGCAAAACCTATAATAATGTGTCAGCTGAGGAAGATACCCCACAGACAAGGACCTCCTAATCCACTGAGATCAATAGCAGACTGCCTGACCAGCTCATCAGCCCTGTGTGCCACTGTCCACCCTGTCCACCCTTCTTTGTGTCTTGTGTCTCCCTCTCTGCCACAATCACATCCTCAAAGTCCCAGCAGGCCATCATGAGGTTAATGAGTGGGATAATGAAGGCATATTAGAGTGAATAACTGACCTTTGGATGTGGGTCAGCGAGACCAATGGTGAGGTACTGCACACCACAGCCAAATCACTGCCACTAGAACTAATAGATCCTTTATGCAATACAGACTCCCCAATTACCCTACATGCTTCAAAACACATCTGTGTACTGCTGTCCCCACTTGTCAACACACAGAGGATGTTGTATCAGATCCAGTGATTTAAGTTTTAATTTTCACATGTGAAGAAAAGCATGTATGGCAGTTTCAGTATTTTCTTACATGGCTTAGAGTCTCTGGACTGAAAGATGTGTGTTCCAGTGAGCTTGGAACAAAGTAGGAGGGAGATTGTCTCCTTGGCTTACCATACTCACTATCTTTCTCTGTGACTTCTCAAACATTAAAATCTCTCTGCCTTCCCTTCTCCATTCTTTTCCCTCAGCTTGAGGGCAGAGCAGACTGAGTGCCATAAGGGATAGACATGGAGATGAGTGAATGACGTGATTTGATTCATTAGACTGGTTGAGATCACAGCTAGATTATAAACTCAGACAATTGGCTGTCATCTCGAGAGAAGGAGCCATTGGTATTTTGGTCCCTTATGTCACTTTCTCCATGGACGAGCCAATCATGGCTCTAATGAGGGGGCAGATGATCTAATGAGGAGCAATGCATAAATCAGGATATGTTTCCATCAGGCTGCTTTATAAATCAGTTCTTTGGTGAGTGAAGACACATGTCAAGTGTCTGTCAAATTACACTAATCATTCACCGGTGAAGACAGTAGCCTATACAGGAAACCTACCCACACAAACAAATATCTACCATTTGACCACCAACTGCAGCACAAACTTGGTATCATCAGAACTTTGCACCACTGGGTCACTAACATACTGTATTGCCCCAACAACAAAGGAGGGTAAGGAGAAAGAACAGAAACACATCGGGGAGCACTTTGAACCTGTAACTATCCAAACTAGGCCTTCATCAAAACCTTCAAAAAAGGAAGAAAATAATAGAGAGAAGAACATTCCGTATATTACTGGAGTCTCCGAGAAGCTCCTGAGGATTTTTAACATATCTTTTAAATCAAAGCATAATATCTTCCTAAAGCTAACAAAGTAGATTTTGTGCCTCAACTTAAATGAAGTGTGCAGATTTTTAGCCTTTAATACATTAATTAACGCTTCATTTATACGAGTCCAGAGAGAAGACTACACAATTATCAGAGTTGGATGACTATTACCCCCCAAAAAACATTATATTTTTAAATAGCCAAAGCAAATTTACTTTGAGATTTCTTTTGTCATCAACATGTTTAATATGCAAGGATACGTGTTATTTTAATTTATTTATGCAAGGCTTAAATATATGCATGCAAAATTGATTGACACTATATGCTAAGTTAACAAGACATCAAGCATAAGTAGTCTCAAAAGTCTGGCAGGTGTAAGTTTAGTGCATTTACTGCAGTATATAGCTAAACCCGATTTTTATGCATTAAAGCTGCACCTGCAGTGTGTTCTGCTTGAAGGGTTTGAGTGGAGCGAGCAGATCTGACTTGTTTGTGTAAAATGCCACAAACAAATCACAATCATACAATTTCACCAGCACAACAGGCTATAGAGCTGATAAACCAGACTCTGACATTAAAATCTACTGCAAATGTCACAGTTGCCAAACCAAAGTCAACAAACTCCACACCATGCCACAGGAAACATTGCTGAGACTTTGAAGCATTTGTGAGTTATTTAGGGCCTTGGGAGAGGATGCACACAGTGGGTGCATTAAGAACTAATATACAATGGTCAGGCACACCATGAAAACAGGTAACTGGTTTTTGTGTTGTGGTGATTAGTCAGATGCAGTGTTACAGGTTATATACAGAAAATGACCCAAATTAATCACTGCTGTCAATCCCTGTGGGAAATACACAAACCACATGGTGAAGTAGTGGCTAGCACTATATTGCCTTAGAGCAAAAAGACCTGGGTTCATGACCTAAAAACACAATTCAAATATTCTCCCTTCATGAATTAAAAAATCTGTCTATCCCAGCCTCCCGTCAAAGGTTAGATGATGAATTGGCCAAGTGTGAGCTCGGGAAGGGAGCTGCATTGTTCATGGACGATCAACCCTTGCAGGAAAGTCTTGGGCAATGATGTGTTAGCACGTCCTCCTGAGATGAGTCACCCTGATGCTTTTTGACAGGTCTCATTCCACTAGTGAGAGAGGCTAACCAGGAGTGCAGCTTTGCCCAAACACGTGCTTCAGGGCAGACTGCATCCAGGCCAAATGAGACCAAGAGACGGGAGGTTAAAAATAACCAACAGAGAAGGTATGGCACGAACACAAGGCAAGGACGAGATGAAAGCATGCACACACTATGGTAGGCTGCCATTGAGGCATAAATGTACAGCATGCTGCAATGAGCAAACATGCTTTATTGATTTGTTTGTTTTTTTTCTGACAGAATGAGGTTCACCTGAAAATATAATCTTGACAGTTATGCCCATTCAAAAGATCCACATGTTAATCCATTGAACTAATAGAGCTATACATATTTGACTTATGACAGTTCTTTTTTCTTTTGTTTGTTTTCTTTTCAGGCATCTCACATAACATTGTCATACTGGATGGGCATATGAATGGCATTTCCATAAAGAGCCCAGGAATAACATCTAATCTGTCATTTTCAGGGACCGCCTGTATCGTATCACATTGCTGATTATTGCTTTTTAGAGCACTTTTATTAATTTAAAAAAAATAAAGGAGTACATGGTGCTGATTTATCATTTTTGTCATGGTAGTAGTGTTTGTCTTAATCAGTGACACTGGCTGCATTTGATGAAGGGTAAAAATATGGAAACACAAATTAAATCATGTGTCTCGAAAGCTGCTTTTTGCTTTCTGTTACTCCTTTTTACATTGTTATCATAATTTGATTTGTGATCCCATGTTAAAGCAATTTTTCCCAAACACTGGTCTGACTCAGCCCTTTTTCCCTCTCTCCCGTGAGTCCTTATCATCTCAATAGACTGAAGAAAATATATATACCAGTCAGAATGCTCATTTAAAGATCTGCTCTGTGCTCGTCACAGTTCATTGTGGAAAGAGATCTGTCCATTTTCAAGGGGGAAAAAAAAAAGATTCATGGTTCAGTTAGGATGCTTGGCCCTATGCCTCAAGCCTGGCATTAACCCCAAACACACAACTCTTTTGGCCCAACTGATTTTCTTTTGCATTTTGGTATCTCTGTGGCTGGTTAGAAGGACATGGATGTGGGGTAGTGTGGTGGGGTTGAGAGGGTTGGCTGACACGTTATTAGTGGCTTTGTGGGGGATTAGTCCATAAAAGCCCCTTCAGCTCTGTGGCCAGCATGACCAGAACCCCAGCAAATAAGATAAAATAATCTCTGGAAAAATGGATTGAGAGGCAGGAAAAGAGACTTAGAGATAGGAATGGAGAGAGAGAGAGAGAGAGAGAGAGAAAGAGAGAGAAAGAGAGATACCAAAATATCTGAGTACTGTCCTAATTTTTTTTGTTTCCTAAAAAAAAAAAAAAAAGAGTGCCTGAGGATATGTCAGTTGGAATGAGATTAAACTCCCACAGTGTAGAGACGGAAAAACCAGAACACATCTAAAATCTAAAATGCTCATAGCTCATATCCGCAGAGATGAGGATATGACTCATGTGATAATGTGGGTCGTTACACAAGCAGGTACAATAGTTATCAGTGGACTATGTTGGTAGGAATTGTCCACTTTACTGTATAGATGACTTTATGTGAGACTGATTCCTCATAACTGTCAATGAACAAAAAGAGTTATTGCAGAGTTTATAAAGAACAAACAATACGGGTTTGATTTTTGAAAGTTGAATAGATCAATAGTCAGGCTGTTTAATAATTGTTTCCAAAAACTAAACAACAATTCTACTGATACCTTTTTTTTCGTCTCTCTGTTTGTTTGGAAGTGTAGGTGGCCTCTCAGAGTATGCTTACTAGTTTTTCTTATATAAGAAACTTTTCTAATTACCTTAGAATGATTTCAGGCTGTTTTACAGACTACTCACAGCAGTCGCAGTTTATTTTAAGAGGTTAAGTAGTGTTGTGTTTTTTTGAAATGCTGCTCTCTATGAAAACAGTTGTTACAGCTATTTAACTGTTTATAAGATATTTTGCTTTTGGACATTGCCCCTTATTTTTTGGTTGTTATACAAAGTTTTCAAATCCACATATTTCAGTCTCAGCCATTAATTTTGCTTCACTACTAGTTCTTATCTGCCTGTAGTATGTTGTGCAATTATTATTTCATCATTATTTTCATTATATCTTTAAGCAATTTTATGTTGTCCAGTATATGAAACTGAAAATTATTGGAGGAGAAATACATAGTATATAACTATATAAGTGCGTAAGCAGTACAAATTTGATTCAAGTGAACTTTGAAATTTGAAGAAAAGGAAGGGATAATGGACAATAAAACTAAGCTTTTCTATATGTCACAAGCACATTTGAGCCTCCTCCCATATTTTGTATCTATATTTCCAGTTTGTCAAAGAGTATTACTACTGCCAAACTATAATTCCTGTGATAATTTCTCAAGACAAGATGACTCAATGTAGTTTACTGCTTATTAAAATCTTTTTACTCTTATTCTCAAAAGAAATAGACAAATGTATTACATGTAGGATATGGAGACATCCATCTCATAGTAGCTATTTAACCACCATTGTGCCATGAGGTCTTAGAAAAAAAAGGTTAGCAATGAGGTCAACAAAAACACCAACACTAACAGCAACTGCAAATCCCTGGTGAAGGCGGTGTAGGTGGAGGCCAACACATAGATACTGCAAAAACACTAGATAAAAGATCTATGAGATCAACACAAGTAAGCTGCCACGACCCTCCTCTCCCCCTCCTCCTAAATAGGGTTGGTTCGAGCTAAGCTCTCTTGTTTCCATAAAACAATCTGTGAATATAAATTAATGATTCCACTGTGTAACTCAGTGAGCTCTGTCTTCTTATTCTGTGCATAATGTGCGTGCAACTGGACCATGACACATACTACTGTCAAATTTATAGATTCTTAGATTCTTAATTGAGCTGCAATGTTTGAGCTGTGTATCAGAAGTATGAATCGTCACCCATAGCAATGATAATTGATGCACAGCCATACATTTTTTTTCTTTTTTTTCTTTTCTACTATAAACAATGCATGACATTTTCCAGTCTACAGCCTGGAAACAGCTTAGCTTTCAGCCGTTATACATGTATTTTAAGTTTTGGGAGAACATCATAATTTAGTATGAAAGCTGTGCACATAGGCCCAAGGGTTTTTTTTTTTCTTTTCATTATATTAATTAGAAAAATTTGTGGTGAGGGTGATCTATAGGTGTCCAGTGGGACAGTGTGTCCAGTGTGTTCATGGATCTTGCCTTGATCTGTTCTTTCCAAGCCCAGTCAACCACTCACACTGATGCACATGACTGAGGGCTCGAGGAATGTAGCTTAAATTTAAAGAACTTGGGACACACACACACACCCACCAAAAAGCACCAAAAACACCATACCAAAGTGTAATGGACTACAGGGATCACATAGTGCTAAACCCTACACACACTTCTTTCAAAAAAATTAGCAAAACAGATTTTGCTCACACGTTTATGACCAGGTATTGTAGTAAATCCTACCTCACACTTGTAAAATTTCCCTCATTTGCAGCAGGGCTGAACAAAATTTAATTGAAAGCTAATGAGACATGCTTCAGTGTACAGCCCTCATATTTCCACCTATTCACTGTCACGTCAATTTGTATCTGTAGTTTGTGTGGCAATTTCTGCCTCTCATCCATCATCGTCTCATCCCGATGCTAGGCGGCTATCAAGGGACAGTTCTAATCTGCCGCTCTAATTGAAAGATAATGGTCAGCATTCACAGATGTCAATGGAATTTATGTGCACACCTTAATCGCAAGATAGCTACTTTGATGCAGTGGGAGACATTAACAGGGCAAGTTCTAATTCATTCTCTGCATACTGCCCAGTTACAATTGAGCCTGTTCTGATTAACTACTGACTTTTTTTCTTTGCCATTTTATTTTGAAAATAAACAAACCCAACATAATGTCTTTCCCATGCCACTTGAAACTCCAGGTGGATTCATAAGACAAACTTAAAGGGCCACCTGGAGAGGCTCTGATGAAAACTGTTTGCCAAAGGTTAGGTGGTCTTTTAACAGCTTGTCAGGTTATAGAATAAACCATCGATTACTGTTGATCACACAATGCCATGCAGGTGAAGAGCAACAGCACAGGGACTTTCCACAAATCCTGCACTGGCATTAAGAGTCTCTTTTTTTGACTTCACACTTAGACTATACACCTATCCTCCAGTATTTGACTATGTTCTCTAAACATTCAATTAAGTTATACTGCTGCCTGCCTCCCACATTTTTGACCTGCTTTGAGTGACCTGCCATTCATCATAACTAGCTTAATTTAACTCTTCAATCACTTTCAACAAGAATATACTCTTGTTAATTTTACTTGCTAACTTTAGAAATCTCTGTTCCACAGCAACGTGATTTCTTTTGCCCTTTTCCATTTGTTTTTTTTTCCCCCTAGCAGCCAAGATATTTCAGTCTGGAATTATACTATATATTATACTTATTTTGATGATGACCATGAGAGGTGAATATTATCCCACAGCTTCCTCTCATGTTTGTATTGTGTTGCATGAACTTTGTCCAGGAACAGGAAATTGTTTGGAAATGTCATATAATTCATGGTGTCTCAGAATTTATTTTATTTTTTTATTTTTTGACAATGTTTGGACGCTATTTCAGGCATGTCACGAACATCAAGTCTCACCTTCAGTGACCTTTCATTAAGCATTCACACTGTTTTTCTTCAGGCATACTTTTTTTCCCCCTCTCTTTTCTGTTTCTTTGATAACTCTGTCAGTCATTCAGCCAACATAAGGTGAGATGAGTGCCCATATGGTTTTTCTCCTCAGGTCAAATGAAATGGTCAAACACCACACTGGTCTGCAAAAACAGAGATGCAACAGTCATTATTTTACAGACTTTACTAGCTATGTTAGCTATGTCAGAATAAAAGCCTTATCTGATTTAGAATATGTCGATCATCATTAGGGTTAGTTTCCATATAGTAGTTTTCAAACAGTCGATCCAATCATGACTTCCTGGTTTTGAGCTATCACATGTCTGATCCACATATACATGACATATTTCCATTTTGTTTCTGCTGTTTTTTCATTCCAAAAAAAGAATAATGAACAGACACCAAAGTCACAGACGTTTACGGATAGCAGACAGCAAGTGGACAAGGAGACACGTGCAACATTTATTTTCTGTGAAAGGTGAAGTGAAGCTCCTTTTTCTGCTTCTACTTCTGGAGAATTAGACCACACTGCGCATTTTAAAATAGTCCCTTCCGATGCTTGATGCAATTGTATAATTTCATTACAAATGTACAACTCCATACTCAAATAATACATGGAGGGCTATTGGAATATGAGACAGCGCATACAGATATAGAAGAGCATTGCAGGAGGCAAAGAAAGTCATAAAACTTCTTTTTCTTTTATTTGGCACAATACACAAAAATCAACCAACACCATAAACCATTTGCTGGAATATTAAAATTGTTAACATGTATCATTTACATTGGATGCCCTTCCTGATGGAATCCTCCCATTTATCTGTGATTGGGACGGATATAAGAAGTACACTAAATGTAGATCTTATATCCGTTGTCCCCCCCACGTGGCTGGGGTCAATTTAGAATGCCTTGATAACAATGACCAATGGCAACTGGGCACCCAACCCAAATGCACATAGCAATCATGAAAAATTAAGATCCAGCTGCATCTGTATCCATTCATCTGGACTGGATGTTCAATATTTTTAAATAAAATGATTCTTTTCTGCCAACTTTTACTCATCATCAAATGGAAAGCATCTCAATTGTTTATTTGGCCTTCCACACTTTTCAAATAATTTTCCTAAAAAAAAAATTAAGGACATTACTTCATGTTCAGTGTCATTATTTCCATTTTATTGTGTACTGCAGAAGGATCTTCAATTATACTTTTCTCTAATTAAACACAGTGACACAGCATCTTGACTTATGTGTGTTGTCTTGGTTTGACTGTTCATTTTGCTTTAAAAACAATGCCTAGTTTATGCAACACTCAGTTCATTGTCTTTTAGTCTCTATGTGGCTGACAGCTTGGGATTTGTGTTGGATACAACAGTTGGCAGTTTGGAAGTGCTAAGCTCTTGGTGTAAAGTGAAGAAGATCACTTGTGGTGGAAAAAATAATAATAGCTAATGATATTTTAAAAGATTTTTGGCCAAATAAGTAAGACTAGAACTATATAATTTTTGATTTTGTGTGATGGTGAGTCAGTAGTAGAGCGAGTCATCTTCTGGAAGGTGGAGGCTTTGATTTGCTCCACTATTCTACATGCCAATGTGTCCTTGGGCAAGATACTTAACCCCACGTTACCTATGATGGCTGTGTCGGTAGTGTGTGAAGTGGTTCTTGGAGTGAAGGGGAGCTTGGCTCCTCTGAAGAGAACACAAGCTCCCCTGAAAGCCTACTTTAAGACATTTAAGGGGGAACCTTGTCCATTTTTGTGCCAAAGGTTACAGAGTGTGATTTTCTGTACAATGAGATTCCTAAAATAAATTACTTAATAATACTAAAATATATCAATATGTGTTTACTTGTTCATTGCATACCAATTTATGGAAGTTTGTCAGTGTCTCCACTAATTAACCTAATGCTATTCCTGCTGCTGCCAGACATGCATGGCTGCTCTGCAGTACAATCACATACATGTTAGGTTTCCTCCTGAACCTCTTGAAAGTAAGACAAACTGTAACAGTCTATAGACAATAAGTCAGAATGTCAAAATGGAACCAGGGCCTTGGACAATTTGGATTCACCAAACAAAGACAATGATGAGCCACCAATGGTTGCTGCTGCTGACAGTGACAGCTCTAAGGAGGCCTCAGCACCAGAGACATCCACTGCCACCTGCAGCAGTGAACCATTCATTACTACATTACCTCTCAACTGGACTAGTAGAACTTCAATCATCATCTTAGATTAAAACCCGCCACCGACTCTCAACATCCTGGGTTACAGGAGGGAAAGTAAACACAGAAGACCTCAGGGTCGTGTGATCATTTCTGATTTAATGTAAGAAAAATGGAAGTTGTTGCATGAGTTGTGGGTTTCTGAGGACTGGCCCTAGTCCTGTTTACAATTGTTGTGTATTATATGGTTGTTATGTGTATCTGTGCCCTAACAATGCAACTCATATGTTGTGTTTTTACTGGAATAATTTGCCAAACACTTCCAAGTGTGCATGCATGTGACATGTTTCATAGCCATACCACCTGAAGATAGGGCTCCCCAAACGACACAATGTAATTCAAACATGTACTGCACAAAGATGTGCTGTTTGAATGTGTGAGTGAATGTCAAAACTGTGGTAGAAAGCAGTTTTGGTCCTCAGACTACAAATGCAAAGCTACAGAAAAAGAGCACGATGTTCTCAGCATTGTCTGCAGAGTTCTATGTGTAAGTAAGTAAGTAAGTAAGACACCAAACTCTCAGCAGTTTTAGTGCAATTGCTCAAGAAAAGTATAAGATCAAATGACCCCACCTGATTTAAAATGTCAGTCATCATTTTTTTCCTGAGGGGTTTAGAGACGATAAATCATGGCATGTATCAAAATGTGGACACTATAAGACTGACTGTTAAACTCTCCAACAGGTACATTGCAGGTGGGCGTGTAGTGGATGCAGTCCAAGTCACACCCACCCCAACTTTAATAATAGACTATTATACGGTTACATTTAGTTTTAAATAAAATCAGCACGGTGCTGGTAAAAACAAGGCTTCAAAACATCAGGTCACAAACCTATGAATGACATCACAGTTGGCTGCCTTTACAATCCACAGCTCAACCATATTTCTTCAATGACAAGTAAGCCAACAACAGCTTTATCATTAGACCACAAATCTATGTCTATCATCCCTCCACTTCTACCTCATGTAGCATGCCCACTGCATGCTACATGAGGTAGAAGTGGAGGCTAATTATACCTTTAGACTGGAGAAAAGAAATCACCAAAATTGTGCCTTTTAATCCCAGTGTCATGATTTATGACCAGTGCCTACTAGGATTACTGTCTTGGCCAGCACCTATCTTTGATGCCTGTAATAAAATGCCCCTGATACACACACAGAGAGAGAAAGAATACCAATTCCCAATTTTTGAGCACTCACAGTCCCTTTCACTTGTTCTACATCCCTCTGACTTCTGCTTCTACTTATTTTCTGCCTCTCCTTACATTCATCTCTTTAAGGTGTGATCTACTTTCAACTGATGGGAGTTTAATGAGTATGTTTCTGTTTCACTGGATGCTTATCATGTCATTAGCAAAGAAAAAAGATGAATAATAGATCTGACGGTGAGGTATCGTGGGAAACAGCTCATATAACTCTGCTAGGGAGATGAGAGGGAAGACATGTGGTGCTTTTGTTTTACAGGACTCCATTTCCAACTAATTAATGGCTTGTGGCTAATCTCGAATCATTCTGAGGGACAATTGACAGACAGGAAGCTGGGAGAGAGCAGAAGTCATTCACTGCAGTCCAGTTGCTCACCATTTTGTATTGTCTCACTTTGTGATGTTACTTCACACCCCAGCAGGTCTTGTGAGTGGGCTTAATTGAACACACCCCCCGTCCCCTATTGGTTCTGTGTAGTTCCCAGTTCCCAAGACTGGCATACCCCGCCAGTTTCTTTTTACACAGAGCACTCGTAGCTCTGTCAGCTTAATTGGCTCACCTCCCATCAGTGAGATGCCTCAACCACATTGTAATTGGCTCCCTTTTAACCACACAGCCAATGGCATTGTTCTGGTTCATTGTGTGTCACTGTGGATGTGGGACTCTCTTACACATAAATTCTGGGACCAAAGGTCCATGTGTTGTCTTGTAACCAGTTTCCTAATTTCCCTAAAATTTTGCGCAAATATCCATTTGGGCTAAAAGGTGAAGTGTTAAAACATTGGTGGTCAAATGCAGGGTCACGATAATGCCAAAAATTAAAATGCAAATGTTTAATTTCATAAAATGAGGCACTGTTGACATTTTATTTCATAATGTCTTCTTTACTAAAATATTCTTCCATTCCTTCACATGATGCCAGAAGCTTTATCAACACTGCCATGTGTGTAAATGAATCGTGTTTTTAGGAATTCTTCACTGAATGGCAACCCATATAGAGCAGGGTGATACAACATGATTGAGATTATAATAAAGCCTCTTTTCACACACTGACAGCGATATCCAAAGTATAAAAAAAAACTTAACACCTTTTCCAGTGCCAGTGGTTAGTTTGTCCTGGGGTGTTTTTTTCACTTGTGTCACTTGTGTGTGAAATGTGATGTTAAAATCTCACCAGAAGCAAAATGAGTGAGAGGTAGAAGTAAACAACAATACAATGGAACTCAGCTTTCAAATAATGGAAATGATTAAATAAAACATACTGAGTACTCTCCCAACAGTAAAAAGTAAAGTTTGTAACACGCATAGCTATTTACATGCTAACAGCATGCGAAAAGCAGTTACAAGCACTTTATATATATAGCACTTTTGTTAAATGTTACAAAGTGTATAGCACTATTGTATTATTATATTTTATAATAGTGTATTATATTGTACATTATGTATTATATTGTATTATTATTATATTATTATTAACAACCTGGTTGTTGTTTTTTGAAACACATGGGATTGGGGTATAAGGGTGTGTGTTTGTGTGCCTGGTCGCCCTTATGATGTGGGGACCAGAATTTGTTTACAGTATCACATTTTGGGGACAAAAATATTCCATAATGTAAATTACTACATTTTAAAGGTCACATAAAATGGCCTTATTGAACCAAAAATTGAGATTACTGATGTCTACTTAGATAAATGAAATAATATTTATGGTCAAAAACCTCAGTCTCTTCAGGTTAAGCCAGTTTATTGCTGCTCTCTGCCAGCCTCTGAACAGGCACTCTGTTTCTGAGGTAATGCCCTCCCCCCAGAACACTGAGTCTCTTGTGATTGGCCAGCTACCAGGTGCATTCCCACTCTCTTGTGATTGGCTCGCTACCAGCTGACTGAGTCCTTCTTCTTCTTCTTCAGGTTGAATGTTCACACCCATGACCAGGAGTAGCTGTTGGGGGAGGGTATGTAAATAAACTCGACTTTTCAAAACCACTTGATCGAGCACAGGTAAACAGAGAAGCCCTTCTTTCTCAGAAGTGGCTGAAGTGTTTATTGTGACACTTTAGTGAAGGTTTAGTTACGAGGAGGACAGGGGGACACAACAAAAACCATCAGAAATTTGATATTTCAGTGAATGTCCTCTTTAAGGTGAAGACATGTTTTTAAGTTTAAGGGTAGGGTTAGGTTAAGGTTAGGATCAGGGTTAGGGGGTTAGATTAGGGCACTAAAAATTATGGTTAAGGTTGGAGTAAGTCTCCACAAAATGAATCTAAGTCAATGCGATGTCCTCTGTAGTCATGGAAACCAGTGTGTGTCAGACAGAGAAAGTTATCGTAGAAACTTCTCACAGGCTATATAGATTGGAGACAATTCTGGTCCTCTAGTAAAGGTAGTCAAAGCTACCCTGATGAGTGCCACTTTGGCCCCGGCTGAGTCAGTTTCCTGGCAGTGTGTAATGAGCTCCATTGAGCTTGAACTCCCTGTCCCCCTGTGCCCTGGCCTGTCTCAGCTAATGAGCTTCTGAATAAATCAGTGTGGGTCCTCCCCTTTGCCAGGTCCTGGTCAATCCACCCATCCATTTTCAGTTCACTTATCCCACTACCCACCCAAGTCCTTTATCCACTTGTAGCCATCATCTTGCCTTGTCACCCTACCTCATAATGAGTCCTCAACACCTCACATCCCAGTCTAACAGTCTTGGTCTCCTAATTGTGAGAATTTGTTTGTGGTCTACTCTGGCTTTTGATGGTTTTGAAGAATGTGATATCCTTATCCATGTTTAATTGTCACTGTTGCCGAGAACAGAGATTACAGAGATTACTCAGTGCACGGAGTGATAAGACCAAGCTCTTTGCAGCTTTCTCGTCATTTCTACTGTTTGAGCATAATAAATAAATAAAAATGCATTGTTTTCCTGCATGCTCCATTAGCCTGGTCTTAATTTGTTTTTCACTGGAGCATGGGGGAGTCTGTATTTGGCATCTGGTAAGAAAATATATAGGCTGCTTCATAAGAGGTAATCATGAGTATTGGTATGGATTATTGAGCCACAAACCTGCCCACTCTGTTCAGCTAATAGTCTGAATCTTTTGAACTCTGACTGGTCAAGACTGCATGCAAATTGGAATGTTGCACATGCAGAGCTGGATAATGTAGGCCAGTGGTTCTCGAAATATTTAGACCAAGCACTACCTCAGAAAATATTGAGCTCTCAAAGCACCATTATTACCAACATTAAAATACAGGGGTGTAAATAGGCCAAGCAGTCAGCTATAGACTTTTCACAGGACGCAGATTTATTTACACTGAAATAATTTGTTCTCTCATAATCCCCCTTTTGTCACATATACTTCAGATACTGGTATAGCATATTTAGATTAAGGCAGATGAGGTGACTCAAATTTTTATTTTTTGTTTATATACGCACTCTAGTCAAAATTAGAACAGTATTGATTTTCCTAGATTTTCCAAGTACCACAAGAGGATAGAGCCCTGCAAGACAGTGTGGCGCGGGACACATTTTGAAAGCTTATTGTGGGCGCGAGCGGGAGCTGGACTGCACAATGCAGGAGCGGGCGGGTGGGATGATAAACTGCAGTCCCGCAAACTAAATATAAAGTGTAAAGTAAAATATACAAATGATTAATGTATGCCTATCATACATAATTTGTACTTTATTTGGCATTGATTAATATGTTACCAAGTTACCACTTAAGGAATTATGTGGGCGCATGTTTTTTTTTTTTTTTCCAAGCCAATGAAAAGACCTTTTGTGAGAAAGAAAGTGAACGTCCCCATCTTGCCGGAAAAATCAGTCCCACGCAGACCTCTACGAGAGGACCACTGGTGATACACGTACCAAGAGCTTGATAACCATAGATGGAGGCCGTAGCTCCTGTTTTTACTCATATGGTAAGCTGACTTATAATAAACATTTTGAATTCAGTTAAGAATAAGGAACAGTAGCATACAGATTGAAAATATTCATATAGCAATTCCTCAATAGGGGTATAATATATATCTTTGTTAGAAAATTTATAATCAAGGGATAAATTGGCAGTAAAAATCAGGCTTCATACCGTGGCGATGAGATTCTAAACAGGTGTTAGAACACAAGCAAACAAAGATCAGTCAGTGGCAACTTATTGGCAAAATGTGAAGAGGAAAAAAGCCCTGTGGGGTGAGCAGTTGCTTTACAGTATCGTCAGCACTGTTGTTTTCCAGATTGCCTTTTCAAGGTGCCTGACCCCTTAGCAAATGTTTCTAGTCACAGTATTGGCTGCCTTGCATCAGGTTCAAACATTGTTTTTCTTTCACCACAGCTGATTTGTCTCTCCACAGATTGTCCTCCCAGAAAACTTATTAGTCTGCTCAGGGTTATCAATCAGGGGCTGACACTATTCCAGACCAGAGTCTTGTTTGTTTCTTGAAATTGTTGTCTGTGATGTCTGTAAACCCTGGCTGTTTTTGCCAAGCTTCTAGATGTGTTGGTTTTGGATTTATTTTTTCATTGCGGGCCTAATTTGTCTCCTTTGCTATGGTGCTCTCTCTCTCTCTCTCTCTCTCTCTCTCTCTCTCTCTCTCTCACCTATCTCTTGCAACATGAACCTTAGAGAGTATTGATGTGAGAACTAGTAATGCTGTTTGAGTAGATTCTAACAATAATCTTGCTTCACAACGGTGACTGCCAAGCAGCAATTAATGTAAAGCAAAACACATAAGTATTTAGCACCAGAAGTGTGCACCAGAGTGCCTAGTTAACACTCCACCACCACCCAATCTAGGGAGTCGTCTTCTCTTTCCTCTCATCTCCGTTTGGCAGGATGATTCAATTCATTCCAGCAATGCTGTGTCCCTTAAGGAGCTGCATTATACAGAGCACAAAACATAGAAGAATTAGGTTTTCCTCAGTATTTAAATTTAATGAAACACTTTCACTAAATGCCTCCAAATTGCAAATACGAAATACTTAAATAACACATTTAGAAAGGTAAGATTTATTGGAAGGTTTTAGACCCTGTAAATCAATTTAGTGTTTTGCCTTGTGTTTAAGTAATGGCGATAGAAACTCCAGCAGGAGCTCATTGCTCCCTGAAATAGAGAGGGACTTAACTTTTTTAATTCAACCTTACCTGTCACACCCTGTTTGTTGAAGTATCTCTTGCACCATCTGCAAAAGATTGTGTGCTGTGAACTATTGACATCTTGTTCTCTTAAATATTGCCATGTACAATAAATAACATGCTGTAAAAAATGGATTTCCCTTTTTGAAACTGTTAAACTTATTGGCTTAACCTTCTGGAAGACTGTGTCCTAGTCAAACAATAACAACAGAGGGGGGTAGTGACAGACAAAGATCAAATAGCCTTTTTTTTGGTTATTTTTTGTTGAGCAGTGAGTATGACCATGTTCAGCAATAAATTATAACAACGGGAAATACAAAGCCAGACCTTGAAAAGCCACGAAGATACACTTTCTGTTAAATAATTGTATGTTATTGACTTGAAAATGCTTCAAGTCAAAAATCATACTGTGCTTGTTTATTAATGAAAATGAACATTAACTAGATGGTAAATTAATAACAGTTTTTTTCAGTAGCAGTAGTGACTAATGAATTTCTCCAACTGAATACATTTCTGCTCATGTAAAGAAGAGTGTGGGTGGGTTTAGGATAAGAATTGCATTTATAGCGATGTACATCATGGAAATCATTTCCAGATTATACTCTGTACACTTTGTTCCAACTCTCACATACAGTAATAACAAATTATTATCTCTGCAGCCTCTAGCTCTTTATCACATTCCCACACCAGACATACAGATGTGGTTGTGGTTCAGTAGTTCCATTCCAGTATTTCCATGCATTGATTTTGTAGGCAGAGTAAACTATTCTACCCGAAAGATGCAGCAGTCTGCATGAACTGAAAATGTAGGAGTGGGTGTTTGCTCCAGTGCTCCAGTGCCTCTTCTGCAGGTTACATACAGTATATATTGTGACTAAAAATGAAATTATATATACAGGATTTAATGCATAAAATTTTATTATGATTCTTTTACCATACAACTATCTCATGAAATGTTCTGATTTACCTATTAAGTGTTACATAACATATCTGTAATTGTCAGAAAGGTTAAGCACAAATTTGCTCTGGTTACAATTTACAATATATGATTTTAAATGGATCACATAGTAATATTTAACATGGTTACAACACATCTGGAAACTCATCTGCCTCCACAGCCACATAGGGGGAACCCACTTAGCCTCCATTTATGCTAAATTTGCATTGGAATCTGAATTACTTATTTTGGAACTGTTATTCCTCTCACAAAAAAAAATCATTATATTAATGTAACCATTATAATAATATGAATCAACATTTTTACAAGTTTAAATAGTGGACCCTAGCTGTCTCACAGTTCACTATGAGGTCCATATTGAGTGGAGTGGAATGGAGGATATTTGTAGTTAGTTATATTGCATATTAGACCACAGATTGCTTCACAACTAATAATATCATAAATTCTATTACTGAATATTGTGACATATTATTGAATTTTATGACAGGGAATAAATCGACTGATATCACATTCCAACAATATACAACATTAAATCAGTCAGTGATTATGTAGAAGGTTGTGGTACAGTATATAAAACAATGTGTCAAAACATGAAAGCACCATCATTACAGGCAATTTGTTTCAACAGCAAACTTGAAAATGTGCTTTGCTTTGACAGTTACAGCCAAAGTGTTTAAATATTTATTTCATTTTAATTTTCTTCTCTTCTGCCTTTATTTCAAGCCAATTAATTTTATGCTTATCCAGTTTGATGCTTATCAAATTAATTACTACACTTAAAATAGCTCCTCTGTAGATTACATTCTAGTCTTCGTTTCCTCCATGTCAGATGGATTTTTATAGACTATAGAGAAACACCATGAAATGAAATTGATAACCCCAGATGTGGCAGATGTTCGAGATTTTTTAAGAGTTAAGGTTGCCCTTTTTTCCATCAAGTAGGGGGGCTAGGGGGTTCATCAGATCTATGTGGGTTTTGGGACAACAGTTTTGTGAGAAGAGCTCGTCCAGCTTTTTGCCACATACACCTCCAAAGGGACTCACACATGGACTTCACATATACTGTAGTGTAGGCAGGGATAAAGAAATAACTCGCCCTTTTGCAATTCAATAAAAGAGCCTACTGCTACTACTGCTACATTCACTAACTGCAATTCACTGGAGTGATGTGATAAATGTTCAGACTCAAATGGGTCTCTGAAAATATGATATAGATTTTATATCAGATTATGAAATAATATAATGGAAAGTACTGTCGAGTCAATAAGTGACAATTAACCTGACCATATGGCTATATTTTATGGATGGTAACCACTTTAAGGACCATGATACTTTGTGAATTAGTTATAAATATAGTAGTTTTGTTAAGTCTGAAGAGATAAAATATAACTTTTTATGGCTATTACATAAATTATGAGAAAATGAATTTAAAATCCACACTCATGTTAACTATATTAATGCAGAAAATATTGATAATACATTAATGATTGATTTCAGCTTTTTTTAGAGGATTGCTGCATAGATGCTTAACATATGTGTCTCTGGTGAGAGGCAGTGTGTTTTCCATTTGTTCTTCCATATGTCAATCTTTCCCATTCTCTAGAATCAGGGATATATTGAGGGAATTTCCTTCAAATTTGGAACATATGTTTGCTTGGATTTGATGTTAAGCAATTGTAGATCAATAGATTTCGGTGGTACGATTTCAAAAAAAAAACTATAAAAAATAATAAAAAAAAATTGAGTTTCATCTTGACAGAAAAGGACTATTCTCTGTGTGTCTCAGCAGGGTCACAAAAAAGCATTACAATATAAGTATCCATTACACGAAGCCTATTCTCCTTTTCATAAAATTAATAGAAAAAAATGTTTGCTGGACTTTTTGCTGTGTATGACAGCATATACATTTACACTAAGGACAATATGAAATGTAATGGTCTACAACTCAGCTGACTGACCAGATGGAGAGCCCTTGCTTTGGGTGACTCATCCTCTCACTGCCACTGCTAGCATCTCTCCTCGTTTGCTTTCCTCCTCACTCCACCTGCTACCACTGCTTCTGCTTCTACCTTTTAGATCGCTATATTTGTGACTGGGCCCATTGATGTGGAAAAAGCCATCATCTGGGCCAGTAGATCTGGAAATGGAGTGCTCGTCAAGGTCGGCCAGAAACAAGACTTGTTCTGTGAGAACTCACCCAGCCAAGGGCGCAGGGGCCAATGACTTCCAGCTTGGGAGAGCCAGAGGTCTCTGCTGGCTATTTTCCTCGACATTCAGTCTCGGGGTCTGTGGTGTTTCCGAAGCTAACACAACACTTCCCACTGAGTGAGGGCTGTGTAGGCTTTTGGGTCCCCATATCACTGAAACACTGCATGCAAAAATTCTGCCTTTTGCTTGGAAACTTGAATTTCTAAATTATGTGTTATGTGGAAGCAGAATGTTTGCCCCCCAGGCTTCTGATAAGTAATACGAAAGGTTATAATGAATGACAGGGGTGTTGTAGTGCTTTATCAGTTGTGCCATTTTTGGTGACATATGAAATCTACTCAAATCTTAGAATACTGTGGGTCATATTCTTTTGTAATTTGTTTTAGTAATAAAAGAAAGGCCATGGACTCATATTTAAACACTAACAGCACAATTCAGTGTATAAAGATTCCAGTCGTGAAACAACAGTTAAAAGCGAAATGATGCTTTGAATTAAAAGCTAAACCTAATGCTCTTTTCATTGTTAATATTATATGTCATTATTTTCGATATATTTTTTTTTATCCTCACATTTACAGGTATGTTTTAACCCAAAAGATTTATGGGATCACAGCACTTAGCTCATTGGGGAGTGAGCTAACCTCTGTCCTTCATCCCACTCTGAAATGGCCTTAGGCCAATACTGTGGCATAGTTAATGGAGTGCGCCTACATGAATTATTAACGGTGCTTACAATTCCTTTATACTTGTAATCCTATTGATATTCAACCCTTTGCATGCCCATGGGTATGTGGGCAAAATTTTACACATCAGGATGAATTGTACTTTCCACATACATGGTGGTCCCTCAGATAAATATCACTTATACAGTGGGATGAGCAGATTTTGTTGAATAAAACATCTGACTTGCACAAATAATAATAATAATAATAATAATAATAAAAGAAAAACATATATATATCTCCACATTTACAGTCAACAGATCAGAATTTAAGTGCTGGAGACAACAATGAATTGTAACAATGCACTGCTCTCAGTCCTCTAGTTCTTTGGGTTTATGCTGCAGGGGCACCTTGAGGTGTACATTATTAAAGCATACTTGGATTTATAACATCATCTTCCATGGGGAGTAATCTAAGAGGTAAAATCAATGGCCAAAAAAACTGTATCCACAAACTATAAAACATCCCCTCTCTTGCAAAGTGCTTGTAAACCTTTTTGGCTATATCATTGCTGGACTCGGCAGCATAGCTCAGGGGGATTCACATAAAAAAGAGAGAAAGAGCAACCTTCTTGAATTCTTATTAGGTAGATAAGGGAGCTGTTACATTGACTTTCTATCCCGGTATTGTGGGACCTATGACTAGATTGTTCCCAGTGCAATATAATGCACTTAAGCCCAGAGCCAAATTCTGTGAGCATTCTCCCTAGGGTTCATCATTTTGGTATCTCAGCTATTGATTGTATGAGCGTGTGTGTGTTTGTGTAGGAGACTATTTCTGTCTTTGTGAGATATAGAGACTCTGGAGGAGATGGCTACTCATTTACCACAGTTTAATGAGAGAAAAAAAGCTCCAAGGCCAAATCATGTCCACTGTCAGTTGACAATTATTTACACTGTGTTACATATGAATGTGAGCAACAGCTGATGAGCAAGTGAGGAAAGAATTAGCACTAATCTACTAATCACTCATTGATTAGAAGTTTCTGAATAACACTGATGAGGACCCCATAATGAGGAGGCAGATTTATTCCCAACAAGAACATCATCCTCCTCTTCCTCACACATACTTCAAACACTGATTTAATGAAATTAGCTCAAGATGGGGTGGGAGATATGGTGACAATTATTATTATTCAATTAATTATTATTTTTCAGTTATTTGTTTCATTACCTACACAGTGTGGTTAAAATTACTCACTTCCACTCCACACAAGTCAGTGCAGCATGTCTACATTTTGAATCACCATATGTCATTGTTATTGCTACAAAAGTTTTGTTAAAACTATACTGTTATTTTCATTTACAAGTAGTGTCATTTCTTATGCTTAGAAAATCATAGTGATGTGAATATCTTTAATTGAAATACCTTGGGAACCTTCTCACTCTGTGAAGAAAACTACTTTGAGTGATAGTAAAGTGAAACTTTTCAGCTGATTAAAATCAGTGCTGGGGTTTCAATATTTATCTCATATATTTATCTTATCTTATTCTAATTCAGAATAGTTTTTACCAGTTGTGCTGCAACAACAAGTTGACTAAGACAGTGTTTCGGAAAGAGCAAAATAAATGAAACTCTACAAGGCTATAAGTACATACATGCTGCATATTACAATATGAATTAATGGGCATTCGATGGTAATTGCATTGTATTTTTTTTTCCTCCTTGTGCAATTTTGACATTGTTTGTATACTGTTGATAGCATGGGGATAAAGTGTGCTAACTATTATTGCCATAATAGCCTCTCTGAAAAGATTAATATGTGAAAATGAAATGTATTAAAATTATGTAAAGCATTTTTCTATCTCATCCATTTCTGTCATTCACTGGCATTTACCTTTTTTTTTTCATTGTATCCATTTATTTAATTTACTGTATCTCTCCATTTCTCCACCCATTTCTCTTGCCTCCCCAAAGCAGTCTTGTCTTTGTACTACCAGCCAGTGCTTTCTCTCTTCTGACTCAGACTCTCCCTGAGGGCTCTGGGTATACAGGTCCACTGTCTGCTTAGCCTTTGTGGCTTCCTGTCTGACTGTATAAAAATGTATTTCTATGGCTTGTTAATAGACTGCCCACTCTTACACATCACATCACTCGCTGACACCATGAGGTCGGTTGCTCAGGGTGAAAGCTTTGTACTTCCTCATTACTTCTAAAGATCACAGGTTATTGGGAAAGGCAAATGGTGCAGCGTCTGAGATTGCCATTAAAATAGCATAGTAAAATTATATTACAGTGCAATATGTACTATATTAAGAAATACAGTATGGTTGGCCATGCAGTGGTTGTTATTTGATTCAGTGTGTATTTGACCACATACTAGTGATGAATTATTATAGGTCAGGACATATGGCACCCATTGCTTAATCACAGTGATTTAACATTACAACCTCATTACAGTATTCGGTGCATGCCTTGTAGTAATTCACTGTTGAAATAACTGTACACAATGAATGTTAATGAGATGCATGGTAAAGAAATTGTAATGCCATGCACTGCTATTAACATACTTCTTCTTGATTAGCCATCAGAAAATAAATTCTATTCTGGTAACTGCAGAATGGAGGAGGGCCAGTTCAGTTTGAACTTTCTAAAATACATTATGGGGTTGCAATGATTTTATTTTTAATTGGAAGGAAATGAATGTAAACTGAGGTTTGGGAACAAACTATTCTTAACTCTGTGCCCAGCAGGGAACATTTGCACTATTTCTGTTCTTATGCTAATTTGCCAATAATTGTTGAAGCCACACACCAACATAGTAATTCAAATGTCCATATTAATGGCCTTACTGTTACAATTCCTATTTTCAGCATGTCAGCACCTCTTGGCAGAGATGGTATCATTTTAATAGAAGACCTCATATTCATTAGTGCACAGGGACAGTGAAAAATAATCATCAAAAGCAATGTATATACTGCCAAAGATGTTTCAAATGATGAAATGTCACTTTTTAGAGGTGTGTCAATTAAGCAATCCAAATTGGTTACAAATACATTGATTAGCAGATCCCTATGTTGATCAACATCAGTGTTGGGTAAGTGTAAAAACATATATTACATATTACTTGTTACTTGTGTTTAAAAGTAATAAGTGGTGTGGCATTAGTGTTGTATTTGCAAAGTGCATTATGCTGCTTGTATCAAAAAACCTGCTGGAGCGTAGGTGGTGAGTGAGGCTGAGGTTTCACATACTGCCGATCTATGGCTTAAGTTCAACACAGCCAGGTTTTCTTTCAGTCATCTGGTTTATCCAAACTTGCTGGAAGGAAATGCTGTTGGCATAAATCCATAAGTGATGTAATTCATTATACATTATGTTATCATTAATGTGATGACTGTGGTGTTGGATGATATACAGTATATTTAGTGTGGATGTCAGTGTCTGTATCACTACTGTAATATCACCTGATAAAAGGGAGGAAATATGATTTTGTAAATAAAGCTGATAACTTTATTGCTAGACTTTTGTGACTAGCAATAAAGATTTTTGTTTCATCATTGTCAATTAAATAATATACACAAGATTTTTCATCTGACAAGCCTATAATATCGCCTATAAAAACAGTGAAATCACAACTCCCTTTGGCAATTTAATCCCAAATGCTGAACATAGACTTCGTTATATTGGTGATGTGGGTTAAAAGAAAGTCTCTTTTGATACTCTGAAGAGGTACTTTGGTGGAGTCTCGATGGAAAAAAAAAACAACTTGGTTAGATGTGATAAAATATCACTGATATCATTTCACATGGATGTGAAGCAACACATTCTGCCTTTATCTGCGATTGAATTCATAAGCGCCTCATATCTGCAGCAGCACAACATCCAAGACAAGGACGGCACACTCACTAAAAAAAACACATGGAAAACAAAATCAACATGTTCACCATGTTAAAATCGAAAGTTTGGAGAAGATTTGAATTTTATATATACACAATGCAAGGCAGCCAGTCAGCTGCTGGTGATTTAAATTAGCTTTTTCACCAGCTGTGATCACATACAGTGACTGATGCATGACTCGTTATTTCCGAGGGCAGGTTTTAGACCCAGCAAGGAATAATGATAAGGTTTATAGGCACTGGTACATAACACTGTGTCATCACCATGTCCTGGTGTTGTCTGCTTTGGTCCGCAATGCAAATCAGTGCTCTCCAATTCTGTGTCCTCGGGCTTCAGATCGAGTAAGTTCATATCGTGCCTTATGCCTTCTGGCCAAGTCTTCTTTGGTCTACAGCTTTTCCTCATTCGAGTCCACCTTCATCTTGTTCATGACATGTGCAACAGAATCTCGGGCCCCTTCGATTCACATGACCACATGACCTTGCCATCTGAGTCTTTTTTCTTGAGCCTTCTCTGTGATTCTTCTGATGCCAAACTGCTTTCTGACGTCGTCGTCGACCGTTTAAGCATTTTCCCCAGTTTCTAACTTCCTCTCGTCAGCTTTTATGAGGGCCTATGTCTCCGACGCATGGGGCTTCGCTGGCCTCACCACAAACCCATGCTGTACCTTTCGCCTTTGGGGATATCCAACGGTCGCAGAAAGCCTGTTAAAATCCATTCATTGTTTGCATGACAAATATTAGTGTGTTTTCTGAGCTTCTTTTGCTATGTCTACATTGCCACATTAATTTTTTTAGTGGGTATGGAGCTATTTAGTCATCATGTGGCAGGGCTCTGCAACCTTTGACTCCTCACCTCCCAAATTAATTTAATCTGGAGCCACAAAACCAGTTTGAACCTCAAAATGAAGATCACATATTCCTATATAGAAAATAACTATCACATTCATTTATGAAGTTTAAAAACTACAGAAAGAAAAAGTGATGAAAAACACTAGCATTTGTAGGCCTACTTTCAAATAAAACACAGAACTATGTAGACCTATTTGAGTCCTCCAATTGTTTTGGGACATTAATAAAATAAAAAGCAACCCACTCTAAAATAAATTAAAAAAAAACAATTTGGATTTGACTGTATGTGGTTCATGCTTGAGAAAATTGCTGGCAGGTTTTTGGGAGGTTTTCAATGTTGCATATGACATCGACATAGGATGTGATGCATTTTTTAGTGGATGGAATATAAAGCCAGTTTATTTTCAGTTCACTTTGAAAGAAATAATAAAAATAAAATTAAATCAAGTGGTTATCAAAGCTACAGGGAGCCACTGTGGAGGCGCTGCAGAGCCACATCAGTCCTAGAGCCACAGGTTGCAGACCCATGTCCTATAGGAACTATATAAACATGGTCTGTAAGGTTGTTATTTTTACATGAATGCACGCACACACACACACACATACACACACCAATTTATCTCTTGCTCAACATCTCCTTCCCTTCTACTTGTTTGCCCCCTCATTTTCTTTCCCATCATTGATTTAAGCTAAAAATAAAGAAAGCTTGAATTGGTTTGAAACAAACCATTTTTTTTGTAGCTGAGTTTCACCCATGAGCTAGGGATCCAACTGAGAATAAATGTCAGTACCAGTGCACTTTTTCTGAATCCTGAATCAGCAGGACTCAATAGGTAGTTGGGACAGAATTTTTCTTCCCTCATCTATCAAAGTAGCCGCAGTGTTACTTTTACTATAGGGTTCTGTTCACTGATTTAAATCACTGCATGACTCTAAAGAAAGACAAAACTTTTACATTACCTTTGCATTTGCATTTAAATTCTAATGTTCTCACTCTCAACTCTGCAAAGGTGTTCTGAGAGATAATGTCTGACTTCATAACTGCACCCTTTGATGCTGTGTGAGCTAATTTGGTGACATATTCTTAAATTTTATTTTCACATGCAAGCCATTATTACTCAGTACTTGTAGATATTGGGGTGCTAGTGACAAAGCAAAAGCAGTTTCAATGAGTGTTCCATTCTATGCAATTTGCAGATCACTGTGTGAACCAGCATGCACGATAAAGAAGAATCACACCAGTGATTAAATTTAAATAACATACAGATTAAAGGGCTTTGGTATGTGAAATCTGTGACAGTTTTGTTTTATTTTTATACTATGTAATCATCTGTAACACATAATTATACTTGCTGCAAAAAAGGCACTATATACTGAATTTATGTCTGCATCTATATTTACGCTTGCTCTAAGACCTGATAGATTTATTTTTGTTCTTTTTACTCATCTACAGCAGTATTTGGGAGCAGCATCAAACAAAAACTCATGTGTATCTTCTTCATCTGTGCTAACTGAGGAAGATGTTTCCTTGACATTTTTATGAAATTTAAACAACATATTACTGGGCAGGATCAATTCACAGAACAGCATCATATATTCTGTGGTCCCATGCATAAGGATTTCATATTTATTTTGGATGTAATGCACCATACTTTTCTTTACACCAATTATTTATATTTTTTTTTATTTTCTGAACAGAGTTTAGAAAGTATTTTGGAAGGACAGAGGTCATGGTGTGATTATTAAAATGTAAATATTTCAGCGTGGGAGTAGTGAATACCTCATTGCACTGTGCAGTTTTTGTTGGTTTATATGTGGAATTTTATGTTCTGAAGTGAAGATTCAGTTTTGTTCCACAGCTGCAGAAAAATGTTATTAGCAAGGTACACATTCACACAGCACCAAATGTCTGTCACCACAAACAGTTTTTAACTTTTAGGAGTGGAATAACAGCTTATGCAACACAGCTTTATGTTACATACTGTATCTAAGGTAGTAAGTAACAGGATGTAGAAAAATCTAAATCTTATCAATTCAACCCACGAGCACCAATGTGATGGCTACACTGACAACACTTTGTTTATCATTCTGATTATGTTAACACTTACCTATTTTACATCACCACATTAAATATAACTTGTGCACATGTGCAGACAAGAATAATAAATCTTAATGATTATCAGTGTTACAGATGTAAGAATTAAACTGTGAAATATAAGTAAAAGTATGAGATCCAGCAAAACAGTGTAGGACTATTGTGATACTGAAAAGATTCTGCAGTGGGATTATGAACTAGTCCATCTGTAGCTATAGGCAACACATCTCACATATCTCACAAGTATCTGTCCAGCAGAACACACATGAGTGCATAGTAAAAGAGAAGTTCACTTTCCAGCCTGACTTATGAGTAGTAAAGTTTCATAAATAACAAAACTGCACTAAGATGCACCTGTTAACTAATTTTCTCAGCTCATAAGAACCACTGTGAAGCCCTATTACATTCAGTGTCTACACTCACCACAGAGTGCTATCTAGAGATCAAAAGTATGTTTGCACTAATAGGAGTGACCTAGGTTTATAAAACTTGGTAGTAAGGTGCATCATACCAAGCTGTACGAAAAAGACAATGAAAACATTTGGCTATACCCAACAGGAAGTCTGCCATTGTTCATGTGGTAAATTTCCCCTCGCTTTTTTCTTCATAAGTCTTCATACTTTTCCAACAAACGGTACTTCAAATTGTGCAGTATGACTAGGATAATTTGGGAATGACTTTTCTTGGGTTTTAGAGAAAGGACCACCTAGTGGGAACAGAAAATGAAATAAAAGGGGTTTAATATTTTAATTTGTCCATATTCATCAGATTATGCTCATCTTAGTCAGTACAGTCTGAACTGAATGCGAATAATAACCTGTGAAGCTCATTATGATTTTTGGACGAGCAGTCTGGCTCCAGGGGGCATTTTTGTATTTTTTTTTTTTCCTCTTATCTTGTTTTTTGTTATTGTTGTTGTCCTTGTTTATCCATCCACTGTCTACTGCCTTATCCTCTGTACGAGACTCATGGTGCTGCTGGTCCCAATCCAGGCTGACATAGGGAGAAAGGCAGGGTACACCCTGGACAGGTCTATCATTATTTATTATTATTATTATAATTTTTAATGATCCAACTTGATGTGTAAACTGCTTTGTTATGTTGTCTTTTCTCCTGCCATTTTAGTTGATCGCCCCTGAGGTGATCAGTGTTGGTAATACTCCTCTAGAAATGATCTCGTTCTGAAAAGGGCACTCTGTGTAACTGGGCAGACTTCTATCCCAGTTTCACCAAATTACAATAATAATTCATGAACAATATACTCATAAAAATGAATGGGTTATTAATCAGTGTCTCCCCACTGGACTAGTACCAGCAGAAATTTTATTAACTTTATTTTGAGCACATTACTCTTCTATTACCCTGTTGGAATACACTACATTCAGAGGTGCAGCTTAATTGTCTCCATATTTCTACATTGCCAGCGAAAGACAATGATGAGGTGGGGTTTTAGCGGTTCTGTTAATAGAACTTCCTCTGCTCACTGTCATTTCCAGAGATTAACAGATGCATTTGATACATTTATTGCATTTCTGGCTCAGGGAAACAGAGTTGAAGTGATGTTATGCATGATAACAACACTAGACAAGTCTTTAAGATGTTTAGTATTTAAGATGAGGGATATTGATGCTATAAGTAGAGCCACAGCTTCCATATGGCAATAGTGTGGTGGAAAATGGGTAGAAAATGCCTCAGGTCATGATTAAATGGACTGGATAAAGCACATTGCTGTAATGCTACATTGTGATCAACAATTGCAGGTCACCAAAGGAATCATCCATTCCTCCCTGACATGTTTCCGGTCAGTGAAGATAAATGCAGAGGATTCATTTGTGTATAGGATGACTTGCGCAATCTAACAAAAACAGACTTGAAAGAGATCTGATTGCAATCTGTAACCAATCTATATCTTTGGCCACCGTGCTTCATCTTGTTTGATTAGCACAAACAGGCCTGACCAAGGACGGGAGGAGTGTAAAAACACATTTACTGAGACAAACAACATCTTTTTTCCAGGTTGATTAATGACTAAGTACAAATGGAAAACAGATATTGAAACAAAGACGTTTTTTTCCTGCAAACATAACACACAGGTCAGTGATTCAGTCACTAAATTGTTGCCAAGGCAGGGAAGAAAAAGAGAAGCAGCTTCATACCACTGACATCACCCTTTAGGAATGTGGTGAAGCATTTTAATTAATTCATAAATCATAACGTGTCACCATTCTTTGGGTAACTTGTGCATAGACTCCTGAGTCCTCAGATTCAGTGTGCATGTGTCTCTGTGTGTGTCTGTGCATAAATTTCTGAATGCCTCTGACTTTGGAATAGAAAAAACCTCCTAGCCTTGGTCCTCGCCCTCCCTACCCACACCAGCCCCCGAGGAGGTGATCGTACGCATCTGTTTCCTGGAGATAAAGGGTTGCTCACCACATCCCCAGAGCTGGGAGGAGTTGGCACTGAGCACACTGGCAGTCTCAGTCTGCTCATGCAACAGACACTGTCACTGACACTGGGAGAGACACAGAGAGAGAGTGAGGGTGAAACGGTCCGAATAAAAGTAAAAACAGAAGGTGGGATGTTAAAGAGGTACGTTCAGGGCACACTGGAGGGAATGCAGAAAAAATAATGAAAGAGAGAGCTGTTTATCACTTGTGCATATGTGTACACCTGGTTTTCCTTATGTTGTGTAAATCTGTTTACACAGTCCTATTAAAGGGACTTGTATTCCTTATGACAAAAATCAAGTCCCTGTGATATACATTTTACTACATTTTAAAGTGAAGACATGTTTTAAAGTTAGGCTGAGGTTAGGGTTGGGTTAAGTTTATGGTCAGGGTTAGGGCACTAGTAATTATGGTTAAGGTTAGAGTAAGTCTCCAAGAAATTACTGTAAGTTAATGCAATGTCATCTGAAGTCATGGAACCCAGTTCATTTGTGTGTGTGTGCATGCGTGCAAAAAAAAAAAAAATACATACACACACACATAT
>JAFBJR010000147.1:1665896-1684187 GCA_016785285.1 Brachirus orientalis | reverse complement strand
AGTGCATCTAAAGTGAAAATATATCATATCTCAGACACATTCTAAAGTGTATTTTCTTGTATTTTGTGGTATTTAACTATATTTCTATTGTGTTTACAACTGTTTGCAGCTTTGTTTCTTTTACTATGTTTATTACTTCTTTTCTTTGTAGTGCTGACTCTCAATGCTTGCACAAAAGTTCTTAGGTGCTTGCACTCTAACTGTATTCATGAATGGCAAATACAATCTTGAAGTTTCAAAACCCCCCTGGAGTCTGGATCCTCCCCGGTCAACAGCTCAACAGCTTCTTACCCAAACAGTAACATAGGTTTCTGGCCCCCAAATGATCAGTACAGTACAAATGATCAGTTTCTCTGCTTACGCTTACAGGGATTTTCCATTACATAGTACTTGGGTAGTCGAGGAGGAACTTATGGGGCAGTCATAGCATGGCTATGCAAAACTGCCATTACATTGTTTATATGCAACAAAACACAAACTACTGATGGGCAAAGTAGTACTTTTCGGTGTTCTAAATTGTTAGAATCAGTTAATTAAAAGATGGGTCGATACTTCCTGCATGACTGGAGTGCAGACACCGTCTGTCACTGACAATACAGCGGAAGGGGTTGTGATACGGTTCATGATCACGGCTCACAATCGCTCGCCAGCTTTCGGCAATGCTGTCACAAAATACACCAGACTCCCCTGTTAAATATAGAGGTTTTACAGATTTCCTTGTATGAGATTAATGCATGTTTTCAGGATTTTTAAATCTGTGTAACTGATCTACAATTTGGCATTGTTCTTTTTGGTTCCTGTGTCAGATGTTGTGCTCATGACTCTTCCAATAATGACAATCAGTGGCCGACACATTTAATATTGGCTCAGCTTACTTAGAACCTC
Source organism: Brachirus orientalis (assembly GCA_016785285.1). NCBI lineage: Eukaryota > Metazoa > Chordata > Actinopteri > Pleuronectiformes > Soleidae > Brachirus > Brachirus orientalis. The sequence goes on along the minus strand of JAFBJR010000147.1, from coordinate 1,683,302 downwards.
ACCAGAGCAGGAGATAATAGTGGTTAAAAAGGATTTGCACTAATCATTAATTCTAGCCCAGCAGCACAGTGAATAAGTATATTCCCCAACTTATATATAGTATTTATAGTATTTATATCACAAAAATTTCAAGGCACCACCGGTGTTGCTGTTCTTTTATGTTATTTAGATTCTGTCATCATTGGCATTTTGATTAGAATGTTGTGACTGAAAACTGATCTTATGTATTAGCAAGCTGTCAATAAGTTTAACTCATACAACATGTGTATGTGATGCTCAAGCATTTGAATAAACCTTGTAATAGATTCCTTTCACCGCAGATATTTTTGGACATGAAATAGTAGGACAAACAAAGGTTTTCCCCCAATAACATTAATTAATCTTCCACCACAGGTTTAAGAGAGCAAGTCTTGTGCTATTGTTTAAGTGGAAGGGTAGATTGCTGTAGAAGCAATCTGAAAAGTGTGTTGTTTAATACTGCATACATGTTTGCCATATTTCCTGGATATGTTACAATTAAATGATTGAAAAATTATTATACTATATGCTTATATTTGCATTGCTAAAACAACAAATCTAATGGTAGCCCAAGACTTTTGCATTGTACTGTAGAGGGATAGACATGACATGTTATTGTTTTCTGTTGAAAGTCTTCAATCGGCAATATAATTATAGGCAAAATAAATCTATACTTACACTATAAGACTAATATTAAATCTGAAAGGCACAATAGCTCTACTTAGCTTAATTTCAACACATTAAAAACACTGTTTCACTTTATTATTTGCATGTAAAGGCTTCTGAAGTCATATTTCTTTTCCTTTCTTTTTTTCCCCATTGCCTTGAATTTATCCTTCATATCTGACTTCTAATTAATTTTGGTAGTTGAGCAATCTTTCCCATCTGTTCACGCGAGTGTACGGTGGAGTCACATGAATGAAAAGACAGACACACGCTCGTTTCCATGACTTCAGAGGACATTGCATTGACTTAGATTCATTTCCTGGACACTAACTCCAACCTTAACCTTAACCTAACCCTAACCTCAGCCTAACTTTTAAAAAACATTTCCTCACCTTAAAATGTAGTAATTCACATTATGGGGACTTTTGTCCTCTCAAGGAAAACAAGTCCCCATATTGTGACTGTATAAACAAATGTATGTCCCCACAAAATAATACCAGGCGCACACACACAAACGAACCCACTGAGACTCAGCCTTAGCTTAATATCAGTCTGATTCACTGTTTCACTACAACATCTCTTCTTTTATTCTCCCAAATGTTGGCTGTCCCATGTGCTACACTACAAGGGATATCAATTGACCAAGTACCGTATTCAAAGAAATCAATATACTGTAGTAGAATATTCTCTCCCTCTCACTATCTCTCTCTCTCTCTCTTTCCATCTCTCTCCTCCTCCTCCCTTTTATCTTTGTGTATTTCTCTTTCTGAGATCACTAGAGCATTTTTATATGGGGTCACTGTGACATAAATCCTGCATACTGTTATTCCCCAAAAAAGCAATTTAGAAGTTTGGGGAGCAATGGTCTGTGTGACCTAAATAAGACAAATACCCTTGTATTCATGCAGGTATATAGGTCATGGCTAGCGTTTCAAAAAAAAAGAATTGTGAGAAATTAATGTCCTGACAATTATTTACTTGGTGACAAACAATTATGGACAATATTGTCTTAAACATTTGAGCACAGTTTTTAACTCTTTGATTCTTGATGATGGACATAATATGACATATGCCTAACTTACAAATATGTAAATCACACCTAATACAAATGGAACAAACTAAATATTTAGTCAATGAAAATAAATCACTCAAGCCTCGGCACAGACAGGGACAAATTAATATGAAATATGACACATTTTTTGGGATTTTCATATGTACAGTGGACATATGATTACATATATTACCGAAATACTGACTGAATAACAGTCAGTATTTCAGTTTCAGTTTATCCATTTATATGTGGACTACAGTAATCAAAAAAAGCACTGTAAACATTGTAACCACACCTAAACACCATATTACATGCAATCATTTTACATGTGTTGATTGATAGCAATATGCAATTGTGTATTACTGTAAATCAGTATAACAAGCACTACTTCTTTAGAGAAATATTGATGTTTAACGATTGCTTTTGTAAGGGATGGCTGTGGGTCAGTGGTTGTGAACTGATCCCAGCTCCTCTTGTCTATATACCACCATGTCTAAAGACAAGACACTTAACTCCAAACTGACTAATATAGCCAACTAACGGGAGTGCAAGTGTAGTCCTGGTGCTGGTCCCATAAATGGAGAGGGTAAAGGCATCCAAAGTAATATCTTCAACAAAATGAATAGTGCAGATACGAAAAAATCTACTGCAGTGATCCTTAATCAGAGCAGCCACAGGAAAACTAACTGTAGTTAGTAAGCAACTACAATGCGGTATTAAGTTAAACAAACTTGGAATGTCCTTGATTCTGACATAAAACCTCTTAATTGTCTGATGTTATACATGCCTTTAATGACAACGTGACATAATGTGTGTGCTAATCACATAATCTGATTTGATTTTCACATAATCCTGTTTGTGTTGAAGTCCATATGTTCATATTCTTAATGTCCACCACATACATTTTTTTTACAAATCCAGCTTAGTTTTGACTTATCAGTCTTTACAAAAATTGTTAAGACTGACTAAAGATAAAAGATAATAAATAAATAAAACAATCTCTCCAAAGAGAAATGAAACAAATATTCATGTAAATGAGTTTTATCTAGTGTTCTCTGTCCATTTGACTCTATGGCTATCATCTGTGTACAATTAATTTTGAGCGTAATCATTTGATACACAGCAAATCAAAGGATCCCAGTGGGGCCTCTGATACGAGGGATACACATCTCCGAGCTAATTATTGATGGTTACAACACTCTGCAAATGATTGTTAGTGCAAAACAGTGATAAAAGGCAAATGTCTGTTGTCACTGTGTATTAATAATTTTATATGGCAATTCGTGAGTTTGCTTCTTTTTTTGGTCCCCCTTGTTATTTATTCTTTCTAATGAAGAGGAGAGTATGCTACTTGGCATTTCATCTTCCGTGTCACAATTTCTAATTTAACTTGCTGGGCTGCTTTACATCAATATTCCATTATTTGAAGTTCATTAGGGAGCCTATTATTGTTTGACAGTACTCTTGTTAAAATTGTGACTTGGGTAGATAATTGAATTGCACACCTCTTACACCAGAGAATACTATTTACCAAATCAATTACTTACCTGTTTTGTTTTTTTTTCATTTTGTTCTGTAGATGTACTTGCTAACACTTTTGAGGAGTTTGTCTCTGTGCACTTTTATAAAGGGAAACATTTTAAACAACTGTACCACACTAACCTATTTTATTTTAATTCTGTTTTATAGCATTGCACCTTTTGGCTGTTCATTATTTCATGTTTTATTTGTTGAATTTGACTTGCATGTTTATTTTTAATTTGAAACATGTTTGAATGTGTTTCAATTTGTATGTATTTATATCAATAAGATACATTGTGTTTATCCCTGAAATTAATCAGTGAATGAGATGTGAGCATATCAATTTAGCTTTGGCATAATTATTAATCTACAATCAGTCCAGTTTCCCAGGCATATTTGGTTTTAGGTGATAGAGAAAGCAGAATGAGCTGACCAGTCAGTATGTCCCAAAGTCTTGCCACAGTCAATTATTCCTGAAACACCTTGAAGGTGAAGTGAAGGTGCCCAGGAGTGCATCCTTCTCTGTCAAAGGAGGAGTAACATCTCCTCACCCTTGAGCTTGTGCGAGATGGATCTACAATCCTGTTGAGACTGACAGTAACCAGACCTCAGGTTATAGTCAGAATGCAGATCAGGTTTGCAATGACTTTGCCGCTGCTTTTTTAACTACACTGTTTCTGATGTTGTTACAGTATTGGAGTACGTGAAATGCCACGAGTCCTCAGACATCTCCAAATGGAAAGACAAATGTGTTTGCATGTCACTCATCTGTCAGTCTCAGTAACTGTACAACACTTGCACCATAGCCAAGATGAAACAGACTACCCTTTCTATAAGAAGTATTTCTTAATTAGTAGACTTGAGTCCACTAATTGAACACACGGTATATAATTTCTGCCTGAAGCAAGTCCCTCAATCAAAATATTAACAAATCAATAGCTCTAATTACATTGGTAAGTAGCATATAAAAGTGGGAATTGTTGTCTTGTTGTCATTTACCTGTGGGCTTGCACTTACCGGAGAGGACACACACAGTAAAATGAAAAAAAATAAATAAAAAACATGTTGCACTGGTTAATTATTGCTGTAGTACAGAATATTTTCTTTCTCACTGATTTTTCATTGAGGGTTTGTCTCAGAAGTTATAGCAGGTTGGGTAAAGTGGATGACGTTATAAGAAGGCAAAGATACTGAAACTGTTACTTTGAATAGAAATATGAATTAGTGAATAACTGAATATTGGCAACATTTTGGCCAACGTAATTACGTCAAATAAATATACACCATTAGAGTGATCATTTTTAGACATTTTAATCCAGTTATTTTATAGCATATATCATCAAATGTATCAATTTGTTAAAGAAAAAAAATAAATAAAACAAATTGAGCTGCAGACCCACCACTGGTCTTTAAGCTGAATCATAAATGATCATTTATGATTTAGTTATCATTTTTATTTATAGAGGGCTGATCTATACTTTATGACCACGCAAAGCACTTTTCACAACAGTTTTGCCATTCACCAATTTAGACACATTCATATAGTGCATCTACAGTATATGCAACAGTTTCTACTACACATCTATCATACCCATTCATGCACTGCAGACACACCCACCAGGAGCATTTTTGTTAGCTTGTTACTGCAAGAATGTAATGTTTTCTTAGTTTTCTACAAAGATGAGTAGCAAGATGTGTTATTAAGGCTCTTCACAAAGACATTAGTATTACTAGCATAGGTAGATGTATTGATTTCTACAATGTATATTTAGCTTTTGATACAAAATAGGCAGTTTGGTCAGTATAATCGGTTACCTAATATCTAATTGTAACAGTTAGATAGCTACGGAAATTTGACATTAATACCAAATTGATTCTATGCAATCAACAATGTAGCATCAGAATGGAACAAAAAGGTGTAATATATATTACAAACAAAGTAAAATGGAACTATATAATTTTTTTTTTTTTTTTTTTGACACTGCTGCCATCAACTGACCTTTTTAATTGCAACAAAATTCTCTTGTGAGAACTGTATTGGCACAATATGCGTGTACTTTCATTACACCATGAACTCTTCCTCATGAACAAGAGATTATGATAATGTTTAATTTGTATCACTGTATGATCCAAAAAAAAGTTTATGACCAATATTTTAAAGCAGTGATTAAACTGTCTGACCTTGACATCCCTTGGTAAAATAAGAATAACATTAGCCCTGGCAAATTCAGAGCACAGCCATTCACAAGAGGAACACCAGAGCTATTTTCTTCACTCGTCCAAGTCGAAGATGTAGCAGCGATTCAGAGAAACAGTGGGTGGTTTCACAAGGAAAATTCAGACACATGAGAGATGCAATTCATAGAAAATCCTCTGTTTGATTTGGCTGGGTAAATGATGTGTGTTGCACATGTTATTTCACACACAAAGTACTTTTGAAGCCAACTGATGTTGTGTTCAGACATCTTCCCAGTACTAATCAGTTCAAATCACAGTGATTGGTCTCTGTAGAAAATTAATCCAAATTTTAGCCGCCATTTATTTACGATCTGATTTTTTTTCAGTGGTTCAGTGTCTTTAGACACTGGTTAATTAAGATGGAGAAGAAAGAATTTGCAGTCAGTAATTCAGGACAATAGTGAAAGTTGATTAAAGGGCATGGTGAACCATAATGATTCTTTTAAACTAGTGGTTGAAAACTTTAATTTCAACCTGTTAGATTGGATAAAATTGACCTGTTAAAGCACTAAGCTGATGCTTTAAGTTTATGCGAAACATGGGAAGTAGAATTTTGTTCTTTACCAACTATTTTTAAAATGTTACCAGATAAACTGTTGTTGTGGTACGTTAAGTTGACATGTGAAACTTTGAACATGTGTCGCAAAATAGGCACTAAATCTGTCATCAGGGTTTATAGACACTGCTATAATGTTAATACTGATCAACACATGAAATAATCTTTTGGGGTATTGTGATGATTTACTCAACCCTCATGACTCTTTTTCATGACTCAAACAGATATGACATCTATGTCTAAGATCTTATCACAGGTGGCCAAGAGTTAACAAGACTTAACGTACAACAAGAAAAAAAAAAAAAAAAAAAATCAGGCTCAGACCCATATTTGTGAAAGTGCAATAAGGTTGAGACTGCAATAAGGTACTATGGCAGAAAATGGCAATTTATTAGAAATCTTAAACTAGAGGGACTCATACCTTTCTACCTCAAAGCAAATGGACATTTTCCACTACACAGTTGTAACACGACTTGACTCAGCTCAGCTCGATTCTACTAGTTTCTTTGCTTTTCCTCTAGGAATAGTATCTGGTACTTTTTTTTTGTATCTGCTGGTACTAAAATGTGACGTTGACAGACAAATCATAAGCATAACGTCCAACATGAATCAAATCGAACAATGTCTATTTAACTGTAGATCGGTAAAAAAGACTTTAAAACCCTGAAAATATGTGTAAATCTGCAATATCTAGTAAGGAAATTTGTACAATTTCAATGTTTACCAGAGGAGTGTGCTCCGGTCATGGGGAAAATACTGAGCGAATCGGTGAACAAGTCTGATTCTAATGATTCGGTACAATGGAAATAACAGCTTTGCTGGTCACTTGTTTGTGTGTGTGTCGCGTCTTAAACTGCATCATGGCAATTTTGTGCAGCTAAGCCAAACTGTGCTTGAACTGTATAGTAGAAAAGTGCCAAATCTCTAATTTTGTTGCTTTGATTATGGAACTAAAAATTGAGCTACAATTGGGAATCCTGATGACATGGGTGTGACAATATGCACGGTTGTGATATATGTCTAGATCTACAGGAAAACATCTGCTTTTATGTTTCTTTAGGCATTCATTTGAGCTTTTTGTTTTCATTTGTTTTCTAGTATGTCACATCACTGGTGTATATTTTATATTGAATCACACAAAAATAGCATTGCATGGAGAAAGATAGTCATCTTACCTTGCAATATGCATTAATTTTTATTCACTTACAGTATTTTTGCAAATTATATAATTTCATGCTTCTTGTAGACACAGCTTATCATCTGATTGGTCTCCACAGACAATCCAATATGCACCAATTTCATACATTGCTGCATGGAAATTATATCAATCTACAGTATATACCTTAGTACATGAATCAATTTTACACTTCCTGTATGTCATCTTACAATAAATGTTGTTGACAGCTGCACTCTCTTCATTGTCTTTATTCTTGGACACTTACTGCTTTCTGATTACAGGAAACTAAAGCACACCTGACACTGACTGTTAATATTTCATTTGTCAACATCTGAAACAATTTAGTCAGCCTGTGCATTTGTTACAAAGTGACATTGCACTGCTGTTTTCCAATTATCAGAGCAACACATAAAATTCAGATTGAATGTGACAGCATGGAAATAGAAAAGGGAAACATTAACACAGAAATATAGTTAAATGCCAGTCAGGGAGGGAGAAAAGGGATAAAAATCACGCCAAATAATTGTTACATAAATACAGTCAGACTGTAGACTGACAACAGATGATGAGTATTAAGGATGTTGGCATTTCTCTTTAGGTGTTTTCTCTCTCTATCCTCAAGACAACAGTAGCTCACATGAAAGCCTTTACCTGTTATCTTGAAGTCTTGCCTACCTGTTTTTTAAACTGCTTTTTTTATGAAGCAGGTCTGCATATCCTTGGAGTCTTTTGTTTCAATTAATTTTAGACCTATTTCAAATCTTTCTTCTTTTTTACCCATTTATATATATATATAATTTTTTAAGTCTATTTAATTGGTCTCCTTCATGAGTCACAATAGTCTGAAACATTTGTTTGGCTTATGTATCTGGCATGGCACTGAAACAGCTCTTATTAAAGTTTCTAATGACCTGTGAGGATGCAATGTCAGTAATAACATCTTCAGCCCCCTTCTTTTCTGGTGTCCCCCAAGGGTCAGTCCTCAGGTCACTTCTATTTTCAGTTTTCCAGTTTCCTGTTGGCTATGTTATTTTGTAAATACAACATCCATTTCCATGGTTTCACAGACAATACTATAGTAATTTAAGCATCTGGTTGTGTCTCTTTGAAATTAAAGTTTGGGTGGCACATCATTTTCTACAACTTAATGAATTCAAAACAGAGATCATTTTTATTTGGCCCGTCCTATTCCAGCAACCATATGAATGCATGGAACACCAGAAATCAGGGTGTCATTTTGAATTTCAACCTCATGTTTGACAGTCAAGTGTCTAATGCTTTGCAGTCCTGTTTTGTCCAACTTAGGCTCTTTCATCACAACTGCTGACCTTGAAAAGGTGATTCATGTTATTTCTACTTGCTTGGACTATTGCAGTGCACTTTATTCATTCAACAATCTCCCATCTCCAGCTTTTACAAAATGCTGCTACTTGGCTTTTAACAAATACTATGAGATGGGAACATGTTACCCCTATAATTTTATCTCTTCACTGGTTCCCTGAGTTTATGAATTGGTGTAAAAATTTTATTAATAACATTTAGACTCTACATGGTAAGACTCTTTCTTACATAAAACACCCTTATGAGCCAAAACCTAACCTGAGATCTTCAGGTTGGGGTCTTTTAGTTGTTTCCTTGGCATGTCTAGTTATTATTATTATTTGCCACAGCAAAACATTGTTTAAAGAGGGACCCTTTGCTGCATCACACAAGGCTTAGCTAAAAAAAATATCTGTGGTAGTAATTGCAGCAATGCACAATTTACTCCACCGCCTTAACAGAAAACATCTGTTAGAGTACCAAGAATGTATGCACTTATGTTAACAGACACACACACATAACTGCAAAACTCCCTCTCTCGCTCAACCACTCACTCAATACGAACACAGACACACTCAACTGTGCCTCTCCATCACTGGAGCACTCACTCATGCAGAAAAAAACAATACCCTTGTATACCATGAAAGTTGAAATTTTGAAAGATAACATATTGTACACTTTTGGTCATACCGCCCAGCAATATATTATTATTATCCATTCATAGAGGCCCAGTAAGTTTCTATATAATTGCAGCATGCTGACTTTTGTACACTTGCATTATTGACACTGTTGAAGTAGTTCAGGAGATCATGTCTACGTGAAAATTCATTATTTGACAACCCCAACAGATTTGAATATTTTCATGCTGTCGTTCAGATGATCAGCACAGCCAAAAAGCCTTTATTGCATTCTCTATGTACCACCGATACTAACAGCAACATGGAAGTCAAGCAAGAAAGAGAAGCAGATGTGTGCTTCTCAAATAGAGAGGAAATAAGTCTAAAAACATGTTTAACATTCATTCAGTCATTTGTGCAGGGAGATGAGTTTCAATGAAATGATGCACCCTTTCAGTTTTCATTGATTCACTGAAGAAACTGCTTGTGGATTCAGTCGGGGTCCATTAACTGTGATACTTCTCCAGGATGCCTATTGTGTGGACCATTATTGAACTCAAGTTAACAGCTGCAGAAGACCATATTAGCTAAACAGAGATTCTTTGTTCATGATACACTCCCATATTCCAGCACAGCAAGAGTACAAAGAGACTTTATGCCATTGTAAGACATCTGCTTTCAAACATAATGAGCCTCTTATCCCTCTGGGGTAAATATGCCGATTTCTGAGAAGTGTTACATGTAGACCTCTGTATATTTATTTATTTATTTATTTAATTTATATGATTTTAATATGGCTACTTTCTATGCATGGAAACGATGTTTCCTTTTAAACTTATCAGCAAATCAGTACATTATCACGTCCAACAGTGTGAAATGTAAAAAAAAAAATACTTAATGTCTGATACCTATTAAACTTAATACAAAATAATGATCATTTGTATTGCATCTGTTTAACTAAATGAATAGTGACATATTACTATTGAGAAACATTTTGCTCAGTGTCAGATTAAGATTCCTTTCTATAAACACACACTCACACACATATGCCTAGTCCTGAAGAATCAATATAGTCATAGCATTATTGTCTTATCAAGAGCAAATGTACAGAATCAGTCTCCACCTTATGGCTTCTTAATATTACAGGGGCAGCATATCGTAAATCTTCCTGCAATAACTTATGTTGGATTTTTCTTATTACAGGCTTGTGATCACCAGACAGAAATTAGAGCTGTAAGTAAAGGAGCAGGAAAAACAGATGCTCCACAGCAGATACGGTGGTGTTGATTGATAGCTACAAATTCAAATAAGATTGACCCTCTTGGCAAATTGCATTGATCTGCAAAAAAAAAAAAAATGCAACAAATAGAGAAGAGGAATGATAATTTCCATCATGTGCATTAACGTTACCTTATCCACAGTGAAAACAAATGCATCTTTTTTTCCCAGAGCGCGAGTGAGAGTGAGTATGTTATGTTCCTAATGTAAATACAGTCACATTCCATGAGGCCTAATGTGGAGCTATGTGGAGCTATTCTTTTAATCATGGCAGGCAAAACTGCTAGCACTTTCCCAGTGACAGAATGATACATCAATCAAATTCAGTGGATACATTTTGAGACTAACCTTTAAAGTCACTCTGTTCTGCTCAGTTAATTACAGAGCTGGCAACCTCTAGCGGGCCCAGTAATTCTCAAGATCAGGCCACAGGTCATTGACTTCTGAGATTTGAGCCAGTATACTTGATCATCACTTTATGGCTGTCCCCTTTAGCTGCAGATGAATATGTTACTCAGATTATACAGTTTACTGTGCAGGCCTGGTGGGAACTGTTTTCCCTCCCGCACATGAACATAAACATTCTCTAAACACAGTATTTGAATACCTCCTATATTGTACAGCTTAGATTTATTTGTGTAGATTTGTTGGACGAAATGCCAGACTTGCTTGTTTACCAAGCAAAGACATCATACTGCTTGGATTTTTCATGTCAACCTGGCCATGACATATGCTGAATGATAAGATATAGCAGCAACACCAAACTTAAAATACAATCATGGTTTATTTAAGATTCATGTACTGTAGCTTCTTATTGTAACATTTCTTTATCTTTTGATTGTATGGAATATAAAATATTTTTAAAATACTTGTCATAAACTATACTGTAAGTATTCAATGTTTTAAACCCTATCTGTCCTTGGCAAGACAACATATAACATTTAGACAACACAAATAAAACTTAGTGAAACACTAGCTTAACTTTATAGCCTTCTCCTGAAAGCACCTTTGAGTGCAGCTGGTGTCATAAACAATGACCATTTTTTGAGAAATAAGAAAGGATGGCGTGTCTTTCGGTGGTTGTGCACACTTGGTTTGTTTATTAATTTATTTTAGGATAGTGGAAGCCCTAAGGAGCAGCATGTTTTCAGAAAAATCCATGATTAATGAAACATTAATCATGAATTTTGTAGAAGAACAGGAAGACTTGTCACTCTCTATTTGGGACCATAGAGTTGGATGGAAGGAGCAGACAGGAAAAGGGAATAAGGGTGACAGATCTTGTGGTGGAAGGAGATTTGGGGGTGGATGTCAAGCAAGAAGAGTTGGGGGGTGTGGGGTTGGGGGGCAAAATGACAAGGGCTCTTTGGTATTTATGACATGTAAACACAGGATAAAGCCTTTGACTAAACTATGGACATACACGCACACATCAAAGCTATGTGGTTTATTTCCATACAGTTAATGTACATGCATCATTATATAATTCCCATACTATACTGTTAACATTATGGATTTATTTTGGCATGTATATCTTCTCTGTTGTATTTGCAATACATTCTCTCTTGTTGATGCATTTCATCATGCTGTTAAAACTACACTAGCACTTGTCAATATTTGGGCCAGATACAACCACCTTCTGCTGAATGCTAAGTGTCCAAATCAAAGTAAAAGACTTTTCATGAGTAATTCCTCGGAGGCAAACATTTCTGTGTAGAATTGATGGGTGAAGTGAAAGGATACAATGAAATAAACATGTCAGCTGCTTCTCTTTTGAACTCCCAGTGAGTTGACAGTGATGGCACTACTGAAGGACCACTGATGAGAATGATGAGGGATTTGAAAGAACAACAAAATTCACCAGTGCTAACTCTGCCTACCAATTCAGCCGACAGTCGGTCATTTATATCCAACTTCTGTTTCATCCACATATTCACATTCACCTTGGGTAATCATATCACAAGTGGGCACCTCTAAATCCACATCTGAACCTGTGACCCATTAAGGACACCCTTAGATCTGATCATTCAGACCCAGTGGTATTTGCTGGTCTTTGAAAAAGGGGAAGCTCATTTCATTATATATGTACACAAATTCTGCAGGCCGCTCTGAGCTTCCCTGGAAGTGATGATTTTGCCAGGTTTATCCAATCACCGTCTAGTTCACCACAGTGAAAGATAATTTATTCTGTGCTGTCTCATAGAAATCCACTGAATCTGAGCTTCCATTACTTTTAATGTGCTGTGGTGCTATGAGAATGTATGAGAAGTAAAACACGTCAGGCATCAGGTTGGTAATTGAGTGACTTTCACATAGTGGCTCATTTACTATAAATTTATGTTGCTTGTTAATTTTTTTTTGCAATATTTTGGTCAACCTATGAACAAGATGCACCTTTGCCATGCAGCTATCTTGTATAATAGAAATATGGACAAGAAGAGACACACACAGGTTCAAACTCTCCAAACTGTTAGTAAATGCACAATGTCAATGCTGAAAATGTGTTATTGAAGGCTCTGCCTCACTTCTGGTGTGAAATTCAAATCGTCGGAAATAGTCTTGATCTTGCAAGTGAAAATGGAATAAGGTTGTGATTCATTACTTTCCCTGGCTGAGCGCAGAAGTGGTTATAGGTGTAGGAGAGGATGTGAAGATTAAACTAAAGGTGATGTAGAGAACCTTGTGGTGGAGTGGATACAGGGGTGGTGTTCCATAAAATGAAGTTTTCTGTATTCCTTGCCCTCGGGCCAGAGTACAAAGACAAAATGAGGCCAGCAGGGTCAAGTCATTTCCCCTCTCTGCCCAAATCCAACGCTTTGGCAAAGCTTGCATCTGAAGCTGATCCCAAATCTGTCAAGGGTTAAAACCTGTCTGGCTTTGATACACTCTTTGAAAACAATAAGATATATTTTTTTTTTCGGCACCATGAAATGTCAGCGTGCTGGGTATGTGTTAGAGCACCTGAACTGTTGGTGTATCAGGTCTTCCTCATGTTTTATTACAGGTGCTCACAGTCAGATGCAACCCCCCAAAATATGTTGCTCTATTTATCAAAAGCTGAAATAAAGTGGCAGTGTTTTATTATCTTATTCAGGAGCCAGGCCTCATTTACACAACACAGACCACAATTCTCGATCTGGCATTGATTTCTTTTGATTTATGTGGAACAAGTGTTAGGATGCCCCTCTGTTCTCCCTGTTTACAGTGACTACACTATGGACTATGATGAAAGATAGACTCACATCAAAACAAAGTAGCTTTTCTGTGGATGGACATTTTGGAGTTATAGTATGTGGCTCAATATAAAAAGTAAAGGTGCAGATGAATAAGCTAGCAGCTCTGATGTGCTACAAATCGTCGTTATTTTATTTGACATGAACAATTCACCATTGGTGACCTAACACAATATATAACACAATACTTGGAGACAAAAACAATCTATTTAACTGTATTTATAATCTATGTAGCAACACAAAGTGGCTTTTTTCTTAACACAAAGTTAAGAAAAAAAAAAAAACTTAACAAACGTCTATTGAATAACTATAACCATAACCAACTGTCCAGAAGCATGTGGCTCCATACTTACATACTTAGCTGATCATGATAACAGCATTGTTTCTGTAACAGTGTTGAGCAACGAGAACACAACAAATCAGAGTAAGCAATTCTGCTGCCATTCAAGCTTAACTGACGGTGTTTACACTCATGTTCAATGAACTGTGTAAAAATCTGCTGCTTTTCTTTAGACATTTTCAAGGTTAAACTCTCCCACAATCAGTATGAACAGCTGCTGACACTGTAACCTCTCAATTATTGTTTCAATTAAATTACAGTGTGGTGCAAAGTAAAAAAAAAAATGAAAGTAAGAAAGAAACTCAGTAAAACAATGCTGTCTTTAAATGGATTAAATACTCCTGAAACTATAAAATGTCTAACCCTGTTTTGTCTTCTCCAGAATAATAAAATCATCTGTATAGATTATGTCTTTATGTCTCTTTTGTGTGAAAGCAGTTATTAAATAATTGCAGAAACAGTCAGTGCTTAGAATAACTAGGACCTTTCTACAGCTTACATATACCCTCTTGGTGTATGATTGGATGAGGAGGAGTTGTTACACCTCATGAAATACTGAAGTTTGGACCTATTTGCTCTTCTCCTGTCAGGTCAAGAGGTCTCTTTCCCTTTTTTGTTACTGCAAAAGCTGTGTGCATACTTGTGGTGGCATCTGTAATTTGAATCACTGATAATGCGTAACTTTTTTTTTTTTTTTTTTTTTTTTTTTGCAGTCTTTTGCATATTTACAGGTTGTGCTCAGGGCCTGAATGCAAAATTCATGATACATATAAAATATTAAATGGTATACAGTTTGAAGCAACGGCACAAGGATCTTCAATCAAGGCTATTGAACTTTGTATTGATTTAAACCAATGTTGTTGGAGGGAAGCTGTTGAGGCCCATGCATGGTTTTTGCCTTTGACTGAAATGCTAATATGTGTGGGTGATGTTACTGGTTATAAGTAGCTTGTGGGCTATAGGGGTCAACTCAACTTGGTTTCTGGTCTCTCATGTAGAGTTGGACTAATATTCCATTTTAGAAGGAGCTGATGGTGTGGTACATTTACTTTGAGATAGCAGAAAGAAAGAAAGAAAGAAAGAAAGAAAGAAAGAAAGAAAGAAAGAAAGAAAGAACAACAATAATGTACAATACAAAATAAAACTGGAGGCTACAGTAAGTCCCTGGTAAATGAATTTGACAAGCCCCTCTTTCCCCATTAAAAAAAAAGTGGCAAACAGTAGTAACAAATCTCCCGACCAGCCCTATCTCTTATCAGTAACTTACTTGTTTCATTAATTAGACTTGCAATATTGTTTTATGTTCATGTTTCACTCTGTATGTGGTGGAAGCTTGCTTTTAATTTTTCTGTTCACAATTTTTGTCCTGCTCCATCCACCAGGTGCAGGCCGAGAGCATGTGAAGCCCAATGAAAAAAGCATTTTACCTCAATTATTCAAACTTTACAACATTAGGACAATTGAAGTAGCCTTAATAACCATTTCAATAATAATAAACACAAACAATACAAATGTAAAGTGTTAAATATGACCAAATGCCACAAATAAAAGTGAATAATATAAATTATAATTACTAAATTGTCCAAATGGGCTGAATATAATAATAAACACTATTTCTCTATGGCTCTAACATGTATAATCAATAAGCTGCCTGGGGCTGAAACAAGTGGAACATGGCCAAATGGACACAATAGTCCCTCCATTCTTTTGTTTATTATTCAAAAACAGTAAATGTGAGCGTCAGAAAAAGATAAGTCTACTAACACTATATCAGAATGTGACATCATGAACAATGTGATGTTTGTTTTGAATATAATAAGTTTCTACTGCTTTGGAGATGAGCAAAAACACATGCAGTAATAATTAACCTGCTTAGCTTTCAAAGCCCATTTACTCTCGCTTATCATGCAAATATTTATCTAAACTTCTAGTATTTCGTTGTCAGCATTTTAGGAAATGGCAGGAATGTTGTTGTTGTTGATGATTGTTTTTAATCAGACTATGTTTAAAAAAAAATAGTGTTCCCCATTAGCACACACGTCCATCCATAGGGAATTAAACTGCACAGGTGCCAAAAGACACCACAGGACCAAAATATAAATTGTTGACATCTGCAACTCCTCCCTATCACTGCTGCATGCACAATAGAAAAAAGAAGGTATTAAATTCACTGTGTTTTGCAATGTGTAGTTGAACCTAAACGAGATTGTGTGAACTCCCTGCCACACCTCCCAATTCTATTCCTCCTTATTCTCTATCTTCAAAGAAAGAAAGCAACTACCAAGAACAGGGTTTAGATCCCGGAAGACAGTCAAAGAATGGGATCTTTCGAATGTCTCATAGTATTTCAAAATGTAACCTCCATGGATGATGGCTGTAGGTGGATTACAGAACATCATTATTAAAATGATAGTGATTTTCAATTTAAATGTAAATCAGTCTCTTTTTTCCAATTATTATTATACTGGATATCTTTTTTTTTTTTTTTTTTTTTTTTTGGAGCAGCAATCGATGGGTGTCAGGCTTAGACCTAAAAAAAAAGTGTGTGTGTGAAGCATCATGTTTGGTCTTTGTCCTGATGAAGCACCAGAATCTTCATTAACACATAACAACTGCACCATATTGATATTTTTTCCGATACAAATCAGAAGGTTACAGTAGGTCATCACACATAAGGATTATAGGGTTTTCCTAACATGATAAAACTTCTGAAGAGGAAAATCTCACATTAAACTCACATAATTAAATCCTCAGACACATTTCAAATGTCTTGGGTAACTTACTTTCCTTTTTTTTTTTTGAAAGAAAAACTTTAATTGTGTTTCGGCGGGTTGCAAGGCCCCCATTCTCTGATCAGCAATTCTGATAGATAGTATCATTGAACTGGTCACAGTGAAGCAGAGTCTACTTACAATGTGGTGACCATTATAAATGTAACTGTCAGGAGACGCAAGAATGAAAGTGATGGAAGACATTAAAAAAAGTACTTTTGTTTTTTTAGGAAATAAATAAAACAACACAGTTGCAGTAGGAACCAAGTGCACATTCAGTCCTGCTCTTAAAAACACCATGCACCACATTTTGTGACTTCCTAGTGAGTAGATGAAACATGTCTGCCCCAGTTTACGTAAGCAAGTTTATGCTAACAGGCTCCCTACTGCTCCTTGATGGTCCACCAACATCACAAATCAAGCTTGATAGGGACAGACTAATTGCACACGCACACACACTAATTACCAGTGTTTACCCACATGCATTACCCGGCCCTACTACAGCCAGCAAGTCTCCAGCTGATACTTTGCTTTCCAGCAATATAACCTAAAAGGTAAGGATGCACTAAAGAGATTTTCTAAGTTAGAGATGTGGGAAATCTGTTTTGGGTGTAAACATA
>JAFBJR010000147.1:1651142-1665857 GCA_016785285.1 Brachirus orientalis | reverse complement strand
CAGTCTCTGCATATCCTGTGGGCAAACATGCAAACTTGTTTGCTGATAAATGGTGTATAAAATGACTTGGAGGCTGGCTCAGACTAAACGGTCAATCTGCTTTTTGTCTGCTCAGACTAATCAATATGGCAAAGACATGCATCACAAATGAAGATGAGGAGTTGCACACAACCCAGTCATGTCACTCAAAAATGACTCCCCCACAAAATATCATAATGCAGAGCATTAGTGGTCAGAATAGTCACGTTTCCGCTAAAGAAAGTGGCATTACCAGAATTCGTATCACTTTATTTCTCCACTATGAACTCCTATTGATTTAAAAAAATAAATAAATAAACTTTAATATTTATTGGCCTAAATGAAGGGAGCACCTTGTGAGTGAATCTAATTAGACCATATGTTGTTTCTGGTGTAGGCTATAGTATCTGTCTGTATAATTGGGGAATACTGTTAGTGAGGGAACTTTTGTTTCATTCATTTTATTTTTACAGGAAGTAAAGTTCTCAATGACTGTTCCCCATGTGTGTCAATCTAAAATAGACAGCAGTAGACATGTTTGTATAGGTTATGCCAGACCAAATAACAATGAAATTGCCCTCTGCCAGTTGTGCAATTAAATGTTGTATATAGTGCACTAAACATTAAAAACTGAGTGTTACCTTGAAATCAACAATTATAATTATAGCGGAACTGGAAATCTTACTAAAGTAGTTTTTGCTGATATCATTTTATCTTGAAGTTGCCATCTACAGCAGCACATGTAGACACCAAGCTAATCATGGAGTTTTCCTTTCCTCCAGTTACATAAATTGTCGGATAATTTGGTCATATTTTTTGTCGTCTGATTACAATTTCACAATGCCGTGCCCACGTAATTTGGTTATCTGTATCCACAGTGACATTATACTGAAGAGAGCTGAACGAAATGGATGAGGGCCCCTGTGTGAGGCCTTAACTTGCAATTGAAGGAAGAGCTGAATGAAATTAGAGGGCACATAAAGTGTTCCTGACACTGGTGAATGCATTTTTCCTCCGCAATTACAGCAAGATGGCTTTTATTTAATCTCAGGGTGGTGGTGGTGGAGGGGGATCGTCATCCTGTGACTCTCAACAAATATAAGGAAAATCTACAGCCCACAGTAAATCTTGTGGGTTTTTGAGGATATTTTAATAGCCTGCTTTGTCCTTCACGTGGCTCACAATCTACTAATCAATTATTAGTAGAGGAGGACAAAAGGCTAATTGAAGAGTCACTCAGTGCTTAAGTGTTTTTCCTTTTTTCCCTTTTTGTGGTAAGAGAGGAGAGTCATCTCTTTAAATAAGTCATCATTACTTGAAATGTAGAGGTAGCAACTGATAATCTCCTAAAGGCTCATTCGCGAAAAAAGCATGTACTGCAATGTGAGACAGAAAAAATCAAAAATTCAATTTCTATATTTATGTTTCTACAGTCGTCCCACATACTGTAATATCTTGGTTACTGTTAAATTTTTCACACACATCACTGAAAGTTTTACTTTTTATATTTTATCTCAGGAGAATGACGTAACGTACTTCAATGTTTAGCTCCGTCCCTCACACATGATAAACACCTTTTTATCTTAGGTCAGTGTGACACTCTCTGGGCCATTAATCAAGACGGGGTTGTCACATGAAAACAGAGTGTGACCCACATAAAGCTTTCAATGGAAATAGTCCCATTAATGCCCATTGGAGTTGCATGAAGAAAAAGTAACTCATAAAAACTTAATGCTAATCCTACTTTAGCAACACAGATTATATAATTAGTGGTACTATTCATTGATATTTGATTATTACATTTATATGAGTAATCACCTGCCATGTAGGATACAGTAGCCTTGCCAAAATGCTGAAAAATGCTGAAAAATAAATTAATTAATTTAAGCTGAAAACTTAATTGAATGCCACATTTTCTCACAAGAGTAATCTCAGCATACCATGTACAGTATTCATGCGAAACAAAAACTAATTAGCTTTCCACTAATACATAAGCACAAGTTAATATACTGGTTATGTTGTAGGTCATTGCTCCTCCTTCCTCTTTCTCCCTCACATTAGAACCTTAACATACCTGGCTAGGGACCAACAAATTTAATTGTTGTCTTTTCTAACTGTTGCATATTAAATACAGGCATTCAAGCATTATATTGGTTTTAGAGCTTTAATGCAAGTTGCTGAGGACGTCAGCTGTAGGCTACTCTCTGTTGTTGGGCTTTTGTCCGCTGCTGTACTATGTTGAATTCTGTTCATTTATTTCTGTGAGTATTATCACTGTGCCACTCACACACTGGCCTATTTGGATACTGTTTTCTGCTGCTGGTTCACGAGTAACACACCATTTGAGGATAAAACTTTCCAAAAGGGGTAACTGTTCAAGGTCAAGGGAGAGGACAGAGGACAAGGGGAATTAATGCACATTTCTTGAAAATTAATGCTTCGTGTTTTTTAAAACTTCATATGTATTTTAGTCTAGTTGGCTGATCGAGGAGTCACAGCAGTGTCTGAGTAAAATTCACTCTGGTATCGGCGATACCTATCTGATACTGATATTTTGTGCAAATATACCTAATGTGTCTGGTAAATCTAAAAAAAAAGTAATATATTCAACTGAATTCCGTTTACGCTCTGCCATCGTGTCTACAGACTGCCTGACTGACTGAGCAGCGTGCCGAGGGACTTACACATTATGCACATGCCCATGCGGAAGAAAAGCACTTCCCATCAGCCATATATCATTTAGACAAGATCTCAATATTTTACTTCTTTTCCACTGTGTTCCTGTTAATGATATAGAGTACCTCAAATTACTAAAGTATCAAAAGTATCGATATTTTGATTTGAGAATCTATTTTAGAACACAAAGATCTGGTATTGGAGGTATCGATATTTCAGTGTCAATCAGCACGTCAATAGTCCATACCCATGTTTGTGTGCTTTTTTTTTAGCTTTCTCATTGTGTGTAATATGGTTACATTTCTCCTACTTACATTTATAAATAAAGTCACGTTACCTTACCTTACCTTACCTTACCTTACCTTTTTTCAGAAAAGCCTCAAATAGGAAGCTCTGCAAGAAAAAAAAATAGTTTTGCTGGAGAAAGAGGTTAAAGTGCAATACAGACACAATTCCACAGGATTCCCCATAGCTGCCAAAGAGATTTTTGGCATCCTTCAAACTGGAGAGAATGCTTACTTTGAAAATACAATTAACCTTTGCAAGTACAGTGTAAACAGTGACTGCAGGTCACAGATAGTACAAATTGTGTCACTTCATTTTGGATGTAGTACGACTAGATTGTTAATTAAAGCATGTTACATCCCTTTAATTATATTCTGTGGCTGCTGGTAAGAACAATTTGTAAGCATGAATATGTAGAGTTACCAATCTATGTTCATCAATCAGGTGGTGTTATTTGTTTGTTTTCTTTTATATTTTTTTTAAACAAACTAGCAACTGCTAGTCTTCTGTTGACTAAGTTTGATTGTTTTCATAGTCCTAAAGAAGTGCCTGTGTTGTATTGCAATCGGAAATGCATTTAAATGTAAACCTTTCGGCATATCATTTTCTTATGGGCTTCACGTTTTCTCAAGAGCAATCTGTTTATGATAGTAAAAGCTTGGCTTTGGGCATATTGGATGCTTAGACTATGAATTTTCAATTAAGACCACTGGCAAAAGACTTACAACTGAATATTATTGGTGTAGACTAATAATGGGCTGAATCAGCATATTTTATAAATTTCTTTTCTGCACAGCATCAGCATTTTTTTGTATTTTTGATGTTTATGCTCTCCTAGTTCATACCAAAATAGTGCATAGTGCTCTGCTGGAATGCTCCCTCAGAGCTGAACCCTGAAGCACCATGCGTGAATGTTTTTGCGACAAAAATAAATACATATGCAATAACATATTAATCGCAAACATGAGCTTTGACTTGTTTAGCGGATCAAGTGTTTTCATGAAGGATTTTTAAACATTTTTATTTGTTCTTCCCAATAAGATTGCCTATATTATTTCTGTTGTGTTTCTTAAATGGACATATGGAGTGTCTTCTTCTATCCTGAGGGAAAATCCTCACTGCAACATATTGCTTTTATTTACCACAGACCTTGGCAAGCAACAAAAGCAGTAAAGATAATGCAAGCTATGAAGATGTCAATGATCTATCTGTAAAACGACATGCTCCCAGTTCCTTATCTCATTGTTAGCTCAGCTTGGCTTATGCAAGGACCATGATCCCAAGCGTGCTTAAGGTGCACTCTGCTGACCTTTGCTCTTTACCTATCTCCATATGAGCAAGGCAAACAAATCTATACCACTGCTTTGCATACCAGGCAAAAACCTAATTTCCATGGTGCAAGGAAAACGAAATTCAAATCAGTGAAAGCCAAATGACCCAGCTGCCCTGTGGCTGTGTGAACTTGACTGAGTCAGAGAAAAGCTCTGAGCTTAAGTAGGCTCTAGTCCTTATTTGGAAACAACATTTTCTCAGTTTTCAGTTTTGGAACGACAGGACATGTTTACAGGAATGCAGAGTCAGGAATGCACTGACTCTGATGTGAACAGGCTTACCAACTGTGTGTTTTTTTTCCTAAAATTCAACATTTGTTAGTGTATTTAATGTTGAGGAGGTATGCAGCCATGGCTTCTTTAATTTTCATTTTACCCTCCCTCTTGAACCACTTTTAGTTCTTGTTTTGCAGCTGTTGTTACACTTTATTTCAAAGGGTGACTTTGCTTCATATCAGCAAAGTCAGCAAAGTTCTTCCTCAAGAAGGGCAAATGATGTTCCATGTGGGGTAGAAATCACTAAGGATGAAGCTTGTATTCTTGGTACTGTGGATTTATGGCAAACAGCTGATATTGTCTCACCTGTAATATAAAGCTGCTATTCATTTACCAGTTATTAGCTTTTTTAATGCATTTGCAATAAAGGACCAGTGGTGCTACAAAGTAATTATCTGATTAAATAATAAAATTATATAAAATGTGTAAGACTTTGTTTCTGTTTCTGCTTTGTTTTTGTTTTTGTACATGGACAGCATTCTCTTTCTTTCCGTGAATGCCCTTGTCTTTAAAAAGCATTGTGGATGAAAGAGAAATGTTGTCATCCTTGCCGCTTCCTTGCAACACCTTGCCATGCTGTTTAATTCTATTCATTTAGGCCGTCTGCTGTGCCACTTTGCACACTTGATTAGAATGAGAATCTGAGGCATAAGGGCTTGAGATGGAGTGTCTCTTGGGAATCTTTTGACTGACAAAGATTGAGTGGATGTCCTTCCCTGAAAGACAACTGGCTGGTTTGCTAATTTCAAAATACCAATTGGTAGTAACACACACTTTACATACTCTTGCACAATGGGACACATACGTCTACAGATAGCTGTGTTTCAGACCTTCCGGTGTCTCAACAGCGGATATGCAGGCCCAAGAGAAATAGAGAGATATGTCACTTTCTATTTACCTCAAGAACAGACTGTCTGTCCATCATCATAATGTGTCATTTTTGTGAGTATGAGATCGAGATTGTACACTTCATCTGGTGTAGAGACAGGAAGGAGGATGAAAATAGCAAGCAGTGTAGTGGCAAAGCTCACTTTTGCCAGTGGCAGCAATATTGGTAAAATGTCACAATTCCTGTATTACTTTGGATTACTAATTGTTGTTAACCTATTTTTCCTCCATGCAGTGTATTGCATTTTCCTTCAACAATTAAAACTAATCAGTGCCATGGAGATGTATTTGTGTCTTCCAAATTGGATTTTCTTCTCTGCTCTTAGGTTTGGATTGCTTCCCAATATTTTCTAGTAATTTTTAAGCCTTCAGGTTTCAAAGGTCACTTTGTAAGCCAACCAAATTAATTAAATTAGTTAGCAGCTGCTGCTCTGCTGTGTAGTGCAAGATGTGCTCCTTGAATTCTGAAATGCAGGCTTGAGAAGGCACTGGATAAATAAGATGTATTGCTGTTTGTAACTTGAAAAGAAGCTGCTGGCTGCCCTAAATAATCCTGTGTCTTAAAATTCAGACTATTGTTATATATATAAATGATAAGGCCTGGTTCGAAGGTTTCAGATACATGTTAATAAAGTTGGGGCTTTGTGCTACATTAAACCCTGTTAAACCAAAACTAAATTTAGGGGATTAATATTTTGATAAAAGTGGATGGATGTTTGCACATGGCTTAAAGTCCATTCTTTTCTGGTAACAGGAAGCTGCATTTTTTTTCTTTATTTTGGTATCCTCTTGATTTTTGTAGTTATTACAGCACTGCGTTCCAGAAATGATAACATAAAGGAATATTTATATAACTAAATTGCAACAGTAAATGTGTTTTGTAGGGAACAGTACTGTGACCACATTAAACATAATTTTAATAAAAAAAAACTCTCACTGCCAGTGTATATAAAGAAAACACCCTCATTCATGTCAGATATTGATTTATAGAGCCTGTTTTCAGATGAAGGACACAGCATACAACAAATGTTACTTTGTTTCTGCTCAGGAAGATCAAACAGAGGAAGGTTAATATCATTAACAACAAAAATCACCAAAAGTAAGGCACTTTAGTGTTAAACTGTCCTACCTTGCATTGTTAAAAAAGCAAGAAAATCAGTCTTGTCCCTCACCCTTTCATGAATCTGCTCCAAAACTGTATGATTTTTTTTTTTTTCCCTTGGTTTATGTCTTACCCCGTTAAGGAATTTGGTTCAGTTGTTTTTGAGTTACATTGCTTCTTTACTATTACCAGGGACAACTTGTTTAGTACTGTATGTATTCAAGCGAGGTTTGAATCACATAAAATCAGTTGTAGTGATACTGTATATAAACAAAACAAGTTAAAGGAGAATTCGTTTTTTTTTATTTGACCTGTGCCCTGTGTTCATAAATGTGGGTGTATATGTGAATGGTAAAAAAGGTTTCATAACTGGTCCAGTAGATTGTATCGGGCGGGATCTGTGACAGTTCGCACCGGGTGCAGTGTAGACTCTATGGGTCAATCCTGCAAGAGTTTTGTCCGTTATTGCCATAAAATTATTGCTCAGGATTGTTATTATAAGATTCGAGCAACATGACCGGAGCAGTAGTGTCACTCAAAGCCCTGTTCAGATCAGAGGGGGGGAAATCCTCCGATGTGATGACACAGTGTTGTGTTGTGTCCAACGTATCCTTGGATACATAATGACCACTACTTTTTGACATCAGCAGGTCCCACTCTTGACAGCAAAGGCATTCTTCCTCTGTGGACATACATGTATGTTCACACCACTCACATAAACATCACCATTTTCCAGTGAATTATATCTTTGCAGCAGCTGGTTCACCCTCCTCTGTCTGTAGCCTCTCTCGTCCGCTCATTAATTTGAATGAGCTCTTCATCCGTGTACTCCGGTTCAAACAAATAGGGACAGCCATTGAATTCAAATGGCTCATCTTCATTGTCCGCATCACCTATATATTCAGCCATTTAAAGAAAGTAGGATAGTTGCTGTCTTGGAACCTTCTCATGGTAAACTATGCACTCCTCTCTCCAACTCTCACTCACGTTTCAAGCGTCTTCTTCCTGCAACAACTCTCATGTCCTGCAAGACTTTGAGTGACACTACTTCTCTAGTCATAATGCCAGACTCTTACAATAACATTCTGAGCCATTAAATGGTGAAATCAAGCACTTTTAAGGCAATAACTCGATCATAACTCTTGCAAGGTTGCCCCATAGAGACTACGCTGCAGCCAGTGTCGCCCGATATGATCTATGATACCAATTATGAAACCTTTTTTATGTACCATTCACATATACACCCACATTTATAAACATAGTGCCCAGGTTAAAACAAAAATGGAATTCTACTTTAAGAGGCTGCACAAGTCAACCTTTTTCTGGCAGTTCATCACTTTTTGGCACAGAACATGTAATCTCGTGATGATCAATGAAAGGGCATTTTTTTGCATGGTTATGCACAATAAAGTGTGTGAATCACTAGGTAAAAGCAAGATGAAGGGGCTGAAGGAAATCTGATGAATTGCCATTGATAAATAAGTCAGCATTGGTTGGTTCTGAAGACAAGTTTGACAAGGAAGAAAAATGCATGCAATAAAAAGGACAATCTCTGGCTCTGCTGCATCAATTTTGACCTTTTTTTTACTGTCTAACAGTGTAACGCAACTGCGGTGCACTTTTTAATGGAAACATTTGAGTCTGTTGTCTGATTATTATCTGATTATTTGATTTCTCAGTTGTGTAATAAGTTGTCATTTCAAACATGATAGTTTATTTAGTAAATGTGTTTCACTTCTTAAAATATGTTAAATTGTGTCACTCATTTTCAGCAAACATGATATAAGCCACTGAGAAGCAAATTACTAAACTACTAGTTAATTAATATACAGTAATGGGTGGTTACGATTGTAATAGCAGGGTTTCTCATTAATACATATGAAGTGCATATAAAGTATCTTAAATCAAGTATTAGTTCAGTACAGAATGACCTTCTAACTTTTATAATATGTCACAGTTTAAGAAATGACCTGCAGTTAATAGTGTGGGTGATTTACAGGCAGCACTTACCGATAAATGTTATATCTTCATTTTTTTTAGTCTGCTTTCACTTTCTTCTGAGCATGTCCTTTTGACTCCAGATTATGGTTGTAGCTGGCATAAAGAGGCTCTTAAAATCTGAGAAGAGTTCCCTTTCTCCTCAAATCATTTAAGATTATGCCCCCTGTGGGGCTACTGTGGGTTTAACAGTGTTTGAGTCCTTTGCTAGACCTCACATCTACTGTTTCCCCTCTGCCTGTGTAAAGGTATCAAAATGCAACAATTTCTTTTTGTTTGTTTGTTTTTTTTTTTTTAACTTTTTCAGACTAAAGTTTAATATTACAAAGTAAAGGAATGTGTTTACCTCAATGTGTCTAGCCCTGCTAGACAGAGGTTCATCGGTTTTCACGGGTTCAGCTACAGTGGAGTTGTTTTTGTGTTTAGCTGTTAGTTTCCCTGATGAAAAGACCACCTGCCATCCCCTGTCTCTTTGAATAGATTAGAAGGTCAAAGGGATGTATTAAACTGATATGAAGGCCTACATGCAGTTCTTACTGTGTCATTATCAGAGCTCTGATCTGGAGTTACTGAGCTTTTCTGTACAGAAAGTCTGTCCCTGTAGCCCTGACGTTAATGTCAATCATTATTTATTAGAAAGATATAATGATATATGATCTAATTATTACTAATTTCTAGCAATGTTAACGATATCATCCAGATACCAAGATGTCTATTGGAACTGTGTCTCAGAGGAAGTATCGCTGCTTCTTCTGGACAACAAATACTATATAAATCTTATGTATAATGCATAATCTGTTTCAGTTTTTTTTAAAGTAATTACATATACATTGTTTTTAATGGACCACATTAAGCTAAATGTGACTGTGCTGTTGTTTGCAGTGGTGGGGCCAGTTAGTGTTAGACAATAATTAAAAAGCGGTGTCTATTGAAAGATATTTTTTTCTACAATAGCAGTTTTACAAAAGGTCTGTATGGTTATGTGTACATACATTGTGCAAACACACTTTGAGGTATAACACATATGATTGGCATATAATGTGTTACCTCACATTTGTATATATATATTTCTCTCTAATTAATATCTCTACTTATCTGATCCCTTTTAGGAGCAGCACTAATGTTGACTGACTATCCTTCATTAAGAGATGAATCAATTAATACATCCCCCATTCCAAAAAATGTTGGGATGTTCTGTAAAATGTAAATAAAAAGAAAATGCAATGATTTTGAATTTATTTGCAATAGAACATAAACAACATATCAGCTGTTGAAATGGTGACATTGTACCATCTCTTGAAAAGCTCATTTTGAATTTGATGGCAGCAACACATCTCAAAAAAGTTTGAAGAGAGGCAATAAAAGGCTGGAAAAGAAAATGGCACAAATCAAAAACAACTGGAGGGGCATTTGACAACTAATTAGGTTATTTGGCAACTAGTCAGTAACATGGCCTGACACAAAAGGAGCCTCTCAGATGTAAAGATGGGCAGGGGCTCACCCATCTGCAATAATCGGCATCTAAAAAATGTGGAACATTTTCAGAAAAATCTTCCTCAATGCACAGTTTAATTGCGGAGACTTTAAAGATCCCTCCACCTGCAGTGGATTCTCTGAAAAGGTTCAGAGAATCAGGAGGAATCTATGTGCGCAAGGGACAAGGCCAAAGGTCAAAACTGGATATGACCTTCAGGCCCTCAGACAGCACTACATTAAAAACAGGCTTGATTCTCTACTCTACATAAGTGAACATCATCCAGAAATGCTGTCGTCTTCTCTGGGCCAAAGCTCATTTGAAATGGTCTGAGGCAAAATGGAAAATTTTTCTGTGGTCAGAATTTGAAATTTGAAATTCTTTTTGGAAACCACGGATGCCATGTCCTATGGACTAAAGAGGAGAGGGACCAACCAGCTTTTTATCAGCAGACAGTTCAAAAGTCTGCATCTCGGATGGTATGGAGTTGCATTAGTGCCTAATGCACGGGCAGCTTACACATCTGTAAAGACACCATCAATGCTAAAAAGTACATAGAGGTTTTAGAGCAACATATGCTCCCATCTAGACAATGTCTCTTTCAGGGAAGACCTTGCATATTTCAGTAAGTGCTAAACCACATATCCAGCCATCAGAAGCATGGCTTCGCAGGAGAAGAGTCCGAGTGCGGAACTGGCCTGCCTGCAGTCCAGACCATTCACCAATAGAAAAAAATTGGTGCATCATTAAAGGATCAACAAAGGCCCAGGACTGTTGAGCAGCTAGAATCCTACATCAGCAATTTGTGCCATTTAATTTCCAGCCTTTTTCTGCCTCTGTTCCAACTTTTTTGAGATGTGTTGCTGCCATTTAATACAAAATGAGCTAATATTTTTTCATGAAATGGTAAAATGTCTCACTTTTAATTTTAATTGGTTGCTTATTTTCTATTGGGAATAAAATATGGGTTTTTGAGATTTGGAAACCATTGCATTTGGTTTTTATTTACATTTTACACAGCATCACACAAAATATTTGTAATTGGGGTTGTATTTCTGATATTTAAGTTCACCTTATTAATTGTAGAAATTATGACTGTCTAGCCAGCTGTGTTTCAGTTTTGGATGCAAAATTGCATCTCATGATCAGACTAATAGCACTCATCAAAAATCATGCCACATGCCAATATCATTTGTTTTCAGTGAAAGTAGCAACATTATTTTACTGCTTATTATTTTGGGGTCTGAGTTAATATGAGAGTAAGCCTTGTGTGCTAGTTAGTGGAAGCATTAAGCTAATTGTAAATGATATGCATTCATATATTTCTCCACTCTTGATCACTTAAAGGGCTTTACACTAAATTGTTGCCATTCCCACATTCACACAAGGCATTATATGCAGAGCTTTTTCTATCACACACCAGTCATACTGATTCAGACTGTGCCAGCTCAAGACCAAGTATTGATCCGGCAATATGACCTTAGAGTTGTGGTTATTGTTATGCTTGTGCAAATGCAGACATTCTGAATTTTTAAAGTTCAGCGATATTTGTTCCAGTAGCTGTAAAGATATTGGTGCTTCAAATAAAATAAGGGATCTAAAGGCTATAATTCCTTTCTCCAGAACAACATTCTGCATAGTTTGAATAAAACCCTTAGGTGTTGCTAAGCCGTAAAGCTGACCTGACAAAGACACACATATTTAGTATTATGCCAGTCATGACAACCTGACACTTAACAAAGCCATCCTTTGATACAACTGCTAATGTGAGAAAACAAATTATTAATGTTAGGACAGAATGTTTTCATAATTCTCTAGCTGAAAGATGCAGAGAGGATAGTAGAGAGGACCTGAAACATTAGAGGAAAAAATTGCCCCTTTTTAAATATTTAACAAGCAAATGCTTGAAAATTTGTTAGTAAGCATGTGGTGCATTTGGGCATTTTATTGGTGTCTTGCATTATGGCTCCTTGAGTGAGTGACTATGAATCTAATTTACCTCCTAATAAAAACTGAAAACAAATGAATTCTACATCATTTGGTCTTGAATACCAATGTGGTCTTTAACCATTCCCTGGAAAAGGCGGCTTATGGATTGCACAATTCAGTGCCACGCATAGAATTTAAAAAGAGGCAAGGGTCTGAAAAGGGAGGAGGAGGTAAAGCTGCACTTTTTGTTTTGAGAATGTCTGTGTTATTTGTAGCCGGAGAGGCCAAATCACTCCTATTCTCATTCTAATTGGGACTGCACTCTCTCTGTTTCTGTCATGGAAGCTTTCATTCCCAGAGCGAGGACCCGAGTTTCCCAGCTTCGCACTCAGCCACAGCCAACCAGACAGCTAGACTGAGAGGCAGGGAGAGAGAAAGGGATGGATGGAGTAAGGGAGGGAGGAGTCTAGTTAAGGAGCTCTATCCCCTGACTGTGTCTGCTCTGTGAGTGGTTGAGCAAGAAAGAGAGGGAGAGGATGAGAGAGAGAGAGAGAGAAAGGAGGGGGGCAAGTGAGGGCTAAAGAGACTGAGAATGGATGGGCGACGTGAAACCGTGCGAGCAAGAGAGACAAGCAAGTGAGCTTGTGTATGCTCGGCGTCAGCAGCGAAGACGCACAAAGTCCATGAGCTCACATCAACAAGAGTGTGTGAGGCAGAGCTGACCACTTGCAGAAGAGTGACAGAAAAAGTCAAGAGACACACAGAGAAGAAGAAAAAGAAGAGAAAGAAGAAGAAGAAGAAGAGGCATCAGAGGAAGGACAGGAGACAGACTACAAGCCAACCACTGGTAAAAGGATACACCACTGAGGGACTATAGCGTCAGTAATCCCCCCCCACCCCCTCTTCCCTTACAGCACAGAGGAGCACTGTTTCACCCCGTGCATGTGTTTGTGACTGCCAACTTCAATTTCACACTCGCCCACTGTTTTTTGTAGGTTTTGCCCTCTGCGCTCCCTAGTCATGATCCCTTGGGTACTTCTGCTCCTGTGGATCTCCGGACATGGTGAGTTTTTCATATTAAGTTGCTAATTCATCACATCTCACGTGCTTGTGATTTCAATTTGTCTTGCTGCCTGGGAAGCGTGTCTCTGAATTCATGTCTTGCTGTTATGTCTGCACTTGTGCTATCATTTGTGTTTTTAACTGTGCATACTATGGCATCCTCGCGTGTGTTTTGCATCTGATGCAAAATGAAGAAAGTCAGCATGACAGTCCTGGGGTTCAGCAGCTGCAAATTCTTGTAGCCTTCCTTTTTCTCTGTGTATTTTGTACCAGTTTTCAGACAAGACAAGTTAAATTCTTCCTTTGTGGGGTTGATATTCCTGTCACATGCACAGGCACACAGAAACAAAGCCCTCCATCCCCAGTCCAGTTCAGTCAAGCGTTCATTCCTAAGTCACATTGTTTTGAACTGACAGCCCTTTCCCATTGAGTCTAACTACAGGGGGTCAGACGAGAATAGAGAGGAAAAAGTTGACGGTGAAGTGCTTCTGAGGGCAGACTCATGAATATAGTTTGGCAACTCAAGCCCCATGGACAGTGTGCTCTGCTGTTATTTTTATTTCTAGACAACCTATTTGTGGACAGAATGAGGATGGATTAGTTGTTTCCCCAGGTTGCCACCAGGTGGTTGTCTTTGGAAAACAATAGAAGTGAGTGGAGTACAGCCAAAAACTCTAGCTCTGAGGTGTCTATGTTATATATGGACACTCACAAGGCTGAATCAAACAGCGGATGTATGTCATGCTTGACACCCCCCCCCCCCCCCCCCCCCCCCCCCCCCCCCCCCCAACTACCGACTGGTTAACATTCTGCAGGGTCAGGGTCAATGACACGGCCAGCACCTCTTCTCAAAGTTTGACCCTGTCACACTGGGCCACATTCTGAAGAGGGCACTGACTGAATAAAAATGTGTCTGTGTCTATGTGTATCAAGTGTGTGTGTGTTGTTGAAAAAGCACAGAAAAAAGCAAAACCCAGTCTGTACCAGTCCAAGAGATCAGTTTGTTGTCATGTTGTGATATCACCGGCTCAAAGTTGCAAATACAGCAAAGAAACTTGGTAAATATATTCTGAGGGACTCAACTCATCTGCTCCACACGATTTACAGCATATGACAAACAATTAAAAGAACGGTGGAAAAAAACGCATCTCACCCAAAACAATACTATTTAATTTCATTTAATGTTTCAACTGGCTAATTTTCTTGTTAAAAGGGTGAAAATAATAATATAAAGACAGTGCAGTGTGCAATTGACGCTTTAAATTCTACTTTCAGCCAAGGAGATCTCTGTCAAAAAAAAAATCTCTGGCTTTACTGAATGCTTTCTTTGCCAGTCTGTGACCTACAACAGGGACACAAGCTGTTTTAAGTTGACACAGAGAGTGACCGGAGTTTGGCCAGTGGCAGCTTTCTGTATAGGTCATGGCTTTTGTTATGGGGCAGTTACGCGACATCAGACATGGTGCTTTAAATGCTGTACCTAGTCCTGGCTTTGCTGTATTATGTTCCCACTGATGTCACTGTCATGCATGTCTACAACATCTGCGGTGATTGCAGCACTGAAATATTTTATCAGCTTTTAGTTTCCTCATTCAGCAGCTCAACACCTGCTAAATTCAACAACTCACTATATCTGTACAGTCCTGTATTTTCAAACACAAGTGTAGAAGAGCTAT
>JAFBJR010000147.1:1533958-1651136 GCA_016785285.1 Brachirus orientalis | reverse complement strand
AGAAGATGATATATATATATATATATATATATATATATATATATATATATATATATATATATATATATATATATGCAGCACACTTTGTTTTTGACTTTTATTCTGTAACCAGGACATTTTCATTCTCTCACAATCACAGGTTTAGCCCCAGCTCTGGGAACAACAGTATATTTCAGATAGTACTGGAACTTGAATGAGGCAATTGCAACAACCAGAATGAGATGGGATTGCTGTTCATTTCAGCACAGTAGGTTTTTACCATAGAGTAAAACAGTGCTTCCTTTGCCAGGTAAACAGGGGATAACAACTTACCTTCGCTATGTGTGCCTCTAGGGAGAAAAAAGTGCTTCCCTGTAGCTTACTGTTGTACAAATTACGGCTCTGTTTATGTGCAGAGCCAGTGTCAGCAGAAAGCTGCAAAAAACAATCTCATTTTTATGAACAAGGGGACAGAGGGGAGTTGTTGTGACCATAGCAGTCATATACTTAGACACAGCTATCCTGGGAGAGCGCAAGAAGAAAGAACATGAAAATGAGAGAACGAGCAAGAGAGAAGCAGAGAGAAGAGTCATTCTATCCTGACACTCTTACGGCGTCTAGGGCACCTTTGCTGCTTCTGTCACCTCTCCTGACAGTGACAGACAATACAGTACCAGTTAGGAGGCTTTTGGAGACATTCTCCAGGAACATATTCACCTCCGGCCAAACTTGTCCAGAACTCAGTCCATCTCCTCACAGCACCACCTCATCATTCCTACACCTCTCCAGTCAATACATCGTCCAACAGCATTCACTTTTCCTCTCGGTCTCCTGATTTCACTCCTCACCTTGAAGCGGCACATCCCTCCCTATGGGTTACCATGCCTCTTTTGCTTTATCTCTCCTTCTGTTTCCCCCCCCTCCTTTGCTTTCCTGTGAGATGCTCTGTGATTGAGAACCCTTGCCTCTGTCTGGGGGAAAGGGTGAAATACGTGAGATCATTATGTTCCAATGGAGGTGGGGCATTTTACGAATAGACTTGTGCCAGACACAGATAGAAAATGTGCTTGAGAGAAAACACTGGCAATGTTAAGTGTATTTTCTCAGTCCCTTTCTCCCCGCCACTATTTTTTTGTGTCTCATTTTGTCTGCTTTTCTTTGTTTGAGTGACACCTTGTGAAATTAATATGCAAACTATCAGGCTAAAGGGGTTTCTTGGCTCAGTTTTTTGAAGAAAATTATTATTATTTTTTTTTAAGTTTGACTGTCCTTGGCTCAGTGTTGGCCCACTAGGGGAAGTGATGCCCTCCGCCTTGGTTACCTCCCATCCCCTTATATAACTCCTGATTTCAACAACCCGCCAGACTAAGCTTTTCTTTAGTACTGGAAAGCTCGTCTTCATACCCCCAACAGCCCCTATTTCATTTACTGCTGTCTATTAACTGTAGTCTGACGGCTCTAAATCCGCTTTTGATGGGCGGCAAGCTTTGATACATATTTCTCAACCAAAGTATAATTTAATGTCTTTCCATGTCATGTTTGGATGTGTGGATTTTTTATGGATTGAGAAATCATTCTCGCCTCTCAAAAAGAGGGGAAGGGGAAAAAAATACATCCCATTACATTGCACAACACAAACAGGAATACCAATTTTCAGGCTCATTATTATGAATAGTTTTTTGAAAGCAAGACTCATATGTCTAATGCATGGATTATGACTACAATAATTTAGAGATAATTAACTGATTTATCCACATTCTATTTGTTGTGGAAACTATTTTCTTGCATGGTGTTCCATAATATTGTCAACATAAGTAGCTTTTGTAACAAATAATAGCAGAGCAACATAAGTTGTGAGCGTGTCCTGCAGAGGACAATAATATGCATATAAAGTAAGAATCATAAACTTGTCTTTTGAGCTGTTCATTTGACTTTCCTTATACTCACCCTATGTGATAACTGACTTGAGTAATTGCTAACCTTGTCTGGATCACTCCATGCAAACACAGTGAGTGACAAATGATGTCATCAGTACATGATGGGGCCCAGGGGCATGCAGTTTGTTTTCCTGTTTGTGCTGCATGTCCCATTAAGGCTAGCCAGCTTAAGTCACCTCTGCCTCTGTGACCTCTGCTCATTTCTGTGCCATGAGAGATTAAGCCCACTGTAATCCCTCTGAGCCGAGTGCCCTGTTGGATATTTATGGTAATAAGTTAACATATGAATAAATAATCCAAGAGGCTGCAGCAGGACAGATGGAACATGTAAGTCCCAATGTTTTTCAATGCTTTTGGAATTAAAGCGAGATGCTACTTCCAAGAAAAGTCTATTTTGGCTGAGACTATGTGGATGGTGCCATGTAAAACAGGGAGTTTGGTCAATAACTTTTACAACATCTCATGCATAAATATATATAATAAAAAAGCACTAGGGATGATATCAAAGTGACAGGCATTGTGTTGAGAAGTTATATTTATAGGTATTAAAGAATAAAAATGAATAATGTTAGTAAGTGCAGTACACTGATTGCATTTTGGACGAAAGCCTCATTTCGAGTCTTTGAGGATTCAGGTCAGCCAGGGAAAGGAGTGTGATTAGTTTGGAGTCTTCTTGGAAAATGATGCAATGATCTCCTTGCTCTCATGAAGTCAGTCAACAAATTCAAGCTGTTTACTCTTGGGCATCATTATCCAAGGCGACCCTCTTCCCAGCCCCAACAGTTTTCTTTAGCACCAACCAATCAACCCTCAAGCTCCTCATCTCCTCTCACTCAGACTCCGCTGTTGGATTTCATTCCTTGGGGATAAATTTATCCAGATTGGAACACTCAGCAAAAGGGCATTATCCCGGATTACATGTCTGTTGGGCGGCAGTGTTAAGTTATTCTACCAGATGCTGTTGTGATCACTGGGTCACCTGTGAAGGCAAGGTTAGCAGCTCCACTGTTATTAATTTCCTTCCCTATGAAACATTATTCTTGAATGAAATGAGAGATAAATGTAGGTGGTCAATTTAAAGCATTCAAGAATGCAGTCGAATGTGTGTGAAAGTCCCCTCTAACATCAGTCAGGATTTTATTTGGTCACAGATTAAAGGATGGATTAATGGTTTCTAAATTGAAGTTTAGTGCATAAGAACCAACAGGCTATGTTTTCCTGCCAAAAACAAGTAAGGGTGGTCCCACAGGGCCATTAGTGTTTAGCTGGGTATTTATTATAAGTTTGAGTAGTTGTGGGTCATACTGTTATTTGTCCTAGGAGAGGACAAAGAATTTCCACATATGGGAAGAGAGAAAAATGACGGTGCTTTTTTACTCTGTGTTTTTCAACTAATCTTGTCTGTGCCTAGCTGAGATTTTGATTGATAGAATTGTTTTAACTTGCTACCGGGTTCTGTCATTGCTTGTAAAACACAGATGCTCTACAAGGTGGGTTCAAACAATGTTGTTAACAGAAGGAGGTTTGTTCTTTTGTTTTCCTTTGTTCAGCCTTTTTGTTCATGACAGTCATACTGAGGAAATGTTTAACTTAAATGTTCACTGTGGCTCACATTTAGCCTTAACACCCCCCCCGCCCCCAAACTGAATGTGAGCTCTGAACACAGAGATAAGAGTGAATCACATTTTTTGATACAGTTTTGCTTCAACCATATTTTGTGCTGTTACAGTTTCTGAAGTGACATGCAATGGGTAAAGTTTCAAATACACCTA
This sequence comes from Brachirus orientalis, assembly GCA_016785285.1. NCBI lineage: Eukaryota > Metazoa > Chordata > Actinopteri > Pleuronectiformes > Soleidae > Brachirus > Brachirus orientalis. Next base: position 1,647,448 of record JAFBJR010000147.1, on the reverse strand, counting down.
AAGTTCCTGTTTTGACGTCGTATACTTATTATATTACTTTTGTGGGAGTGTGTGGTGAAAAATACAGCACAGTTAGGACAAAAAAATAAGATCTGATTCAGATATGTCAGATTGTTTTATCAGATCCCGCCTAGCCATGATAGGTTGGTATTATTATATTATATTATATTATATATCATTTCTTGGTCACATAAAAAAAAAAAAAAAATACTTAAGGTCTAAACTTGACATCGTGGTCAGTGCATCTTCGAGTGTTAAGGTTTACTGAAATCTGAAAATGGTTCCCTTTCGATGAATAGCATGACAACTACATACATGTAATTATATCTCTTTGGAAGGTGATGCATTTTTAATAATGTGCAATTGACCTGCAGGGAACGATGCATGCCATGTCAAATAGACTTTTACTGGACGAATTAAAAAAAAAAAAAAACAAAACAAAACAAAAAATAATAATGTACAAATTAAATACCCTGTCTAAAATCTGTACCATTTACTTTAAGACTGTGTAATTTGTGTAGATCCATAGCTAGAAGCTTGAGTAAATTATGCGCAAGCCTTGCCACAATGCAATCCTGCAAACCACTATTGCTTGAAACATTTGTGAGTGAACCAGCCAATAATGCATCGACATGAATGTGAAAGGCTGTGTTAGCACAGAGCCAAGAAGATGTATGTGGTGCTTCAGCAGAGGCGGCACATGAGGAATTGGGTCGCTGATCTGATAACGACTTCCTAGTGTTTGGCGGGAAGTTTCTGGCACAGCTCAATATTACACCTGAATTAAGTCACCCTTTTCTCTTCTCTTCTGTTTTTCTTTCATGTGTCTCTTTGCTTCTTCATGTGTTGAACATGTCACCATTAATGACTTTTTTGTACTGAACACATAATAAGCATTTTACCTGTTTTTTGCTTTTAACAAATATAGCTTTAATGGTAGTATAAATGCAAAAGCAACATTTTGACTGAATCATGGGAGGAAGAAGCACCTCACCTGTGGATAAATATGAATGTTTCACTGCCTACTATAAGTTTACAATGGCTGTGAATGTGGTGAAAATGAGAGTGGCAATAGATACCATGAAATATGGTTCCATTTGCAAACAAACCCCAAAGCTGTTGTGTATTTGGACTCCAGTATAATAAAGTCCACTCATGGGAACACTGAAATACCACAGTGTGGTCCCATATTTATGAGCTTTTGGCATTGCCCCCTTATTTGTTGGTGTGTTTCAGTTGGAGCAAATGGATCAAATTTGTGCTCAGCAGTGCTCAATGGATGACAACCTGCATTCATAAATATTATATCAGTATTAAAGGATCTGGAACACCCTCATATTTAAGTGTGCAGGTTTACACACCTTACACTTGTGCCCTTAACAACAGCAGCTATATTCCTTTGGTAGCAAAGGAGAGTCAAAACCACATAACCTTAACCTTAGCAATAACCCAACAATATTTGAACCCACAAATATTGTTGTGTTATTACTTAACCTTAGCAATAACCCATCAATATTTGGGGGTTCAATTTCCTAGACATTTACCCTTTGTGTGTGGCTGCAGTTGAATGGGCTTTCAGAGAATAGCTGCAATGGTGGACCATATGCTTTAGCAAATTTGCAGTCCTCACCTCATCTTCAGTGGTGAGATTCATATAAAGCACACCCAAGCACATATTTAATAATTGGTTGTGATTGCCCTGAACTGCATCAATATTAATGGAAATCTGTCTGTAAAGGAAAGACTGAATATACCAGAGCTTGCTGAATGGTTGGGGTTTTGGGGTTTCGGGGTTACGAAATTGAAGGACTTAATAGCTTCTGTATTATCAGATATGAAAACAGGTTCCAGTAAACACCAGTAGTGAGAGGTCTGGCTTTCTGAAATATTATTTGTTTTGGCATAATACCAAAAAATGTTGTATTTTGCAAAGGGCATCAAATACAATAGCAGCACAAACTTTTTCTTGATTAAACTTCAAATTTTGAAATCCACCAAGGGAGACATGTGAAGCTCTATGAATAAAAAATGTGTAATGTTTGTTGCCCTTCCCACCACTCCCATGCACTGCCAAATGAGGCTTTGAGCCACCTGCCTGTCTCAGTAAGACAATTAAGCAATTGGGGAAAAAGGGCCCATTCACTAGTGGGGATCGCAATGTTAGCATAAGAGCCAGGGACTGTCTTGCATACCACCCTCCCCCACAAAAAAAACTCTTTCAGTACTTCTACTGTTGGCAGTGTGCCAACTTCTTTCATTCCTGTTTGTTCATTTGTTGAGGGAAATGCAGGAGCCTTTCACAACAGTCTAAGGAAACCTGTGACATAGGTTGCTTCGTTTACATGTATAAAGAAAATCCTTGTATTGGTTCCAGCACTGCTTTAGTGTGAGGCCTGTGGCTCTGTGTTGTTGTTTATGAGGCAGAGGGTTAAATGGCAGAACCATCATAATTGAAAGGCACATGCACAAACACACACACACTGGTTTCCATGACTTCAGAGGACCATTAACTTACATTAATTTCCTGTAGACTTACTCTAACCTTACTAGTCCCCTAGCCCTAACCCTGATCCTAACCATAATCTGATCCTAACCTCAGCCAAAATGAAGCAGTTTACATTGTGGGGACTTGATTTTTGTCTCCATAAAGAAAACAAGTCCCACAACATAAGGAATACCAGGTACACATACACACAGATATCCTATACCCTCATTTATATTACCAAAGCACTGTTTGCCAGAACACAATAATAGATCAGCACTAAGATCTGAGTTACTTATTGAACCTAGTATTACTGGGCACTATAAGTAAAGGTTTGTGTTGGTCCCCATACAATAATTTACCCTAATATAAGAAAATTGTTGTATTGATTCGAAGCCTGTGTGCTTCTGATGTTTCTTTAATATGGCACTGTTGGGATTCACTCCATCTGATTTAATACATCCTTTTTTCACTACATTAATACTGAGGAGTCACAAGAAGGATCAGTTAAAGGCAGTCCCAATGTATATTTTACCCATCTGAGGTCTCTGGCCCATGGCACATTTCAATGATTTAACACCTTTTTGATCATAGGCTATTGTCCATGTGAGCTGGGCCCCTCGAGTAGATATTGGTAACCTCATGGACTAAACAAAGTGAATTAAAGCATAATTAATATTTTAGTGACTACTCCAATATTCACTTTGCTTATTTGGAGGTTGAAGAGCTCTTGTCACACTCTATGATTTTTATTTTGTTCCATCAAGTGCAATTTAATATGGTGGAGGCTAGCCTGAGCATTAAAAAATGCAAATGAACATTGGGGAGATTGAATAATTGCTTTCCTTTTAAATGTGTTGGCAGGGGTTTCAATCTGGCTGGCATCCTGTGGGAATTCACAGTGGTCATTGCTCAACCCCTGGGGGACATTAGAGCAAATCACAAAGGAGCTCAAAAGTCATTTCACTTTCCCACTTTCCTTTGGCCACTGCCCAATGCTAAATGGCAGAGAACTGGCCCACATTATTGGGCTGGGCAAACTCCTTTGCCTCCCTCAGTCTCTAACCTTTTAAACCTGATTTAATCAAATCAAAATACCACAGCATAGACCCATTTGAGACAACCTGAAGACAAACAATTGAAGGGAAAGCTAAAGGCCTTGGGTGAACCAGGGGCAAGGCCATCCGTTACTTCCTGTGCAACGAACAGCACTGGGGACACAGAAAATGCCTGCGGTGCACAATGATGAACAGACTCGACATCAGAGATTCGATTAGAGTGGCATGAGAGTGAACCCTAAAAGCCATGTGCAGTTTATTGAAACCTTATTTAAAGCGATAATGTTACTAGAGAAAGGCCTGTAATGATGGATGAGTGGACAGCACCTTATGAAGAACTAACATCACATGAGATGGGCTTTGTGCATATGCAGGTCTGCCATGGTCAACAAATCCACTTTTAAGAATAGGAAGCAGGACCAGTTGATAGTTACAGTTAAAACTGCTGGGACCCTTGTTACCCTGCATTGTCATTATCACAGGTGTATGTAGATAAGAGAGCTCACATTCACTACAGTTTAGGTCCCATCACCATTAACCATGAGGCAGTGTGGGGAAATGGTAATAGTGCTGTTATTCAGCTACTTCTCTATACAGCCACTTGGTATATTATATATGAAATCCTTTCTTTGATCATGTCTTTCCTTTTTTTGGAAAATAATATTTTTAATTGGGTGGTGTACTGCACTACTAAAGATCTCTAAGAATAGGGGGGAAATATGAAAAATGAAAAATGTGCAGCACATGTCACATATTTGTTAGAATTATTTTTGAATATCACACTGGCATTTAGTTGAAAATCCAGCTCTCATTTTTCCAGGAGGACTTGAGGATTTTGTTTGAGCCAAGAGGTAATAAACAGGAACTGATTGTAACGACAACACATCTTCTAAGGCCAAAAAATAATTATAATATTTAATGCTTTGGAAAGGAAGTGAAGGGAAAATAAAACACAATAAAGAAATAAAAAAGAGACCAAAAGGCGCATCAAAAAGAAGAGTATTCCTGGCACATATTAAAAGATATCTGTATCTTGCAGCCCTAATCCGTAATGCTTGTGTATTTGTTATAGTCTGTTGTGTATAGTCTGTATGAACAAGCACAAATGTGATTATCCCTCGCTTTTATTGCATGGTGATTTCATTACTTCACATTGTTTGCCCATCTTACTCCAAACAGCTTTGGTTCAAACTACCACTCACTGTTTTTTCAAAGGAAATTTCAAAGGAATGCTAGATACTCTTAAGAGATTTGTGTTATTATTTAAAAACTAAATCTCCAGTGTAACTTTTAGCTTATGTTTCAGTCTGACCTGGATGGGAAAAGTTAATTCCTCCATCCCAAAACTGTGTGACACTGACACAGCAGGGCATTAAATATGCAGAAGGGTATCTAAAGATGATCATGGCAGCACACAGTGGGATGTTCAGTGGTGTCACCAATCCTCTTATCACCATCAGTGCATGGCCCCTAAACTTTCCCTTGGTTATGAGGCTGAATTATTAACAAGGCTTTCATTTAAAAATGCAGTTTGCTCAGACCCAGCTGCACAAACTCAAACACAACCTCATTTGAAACACCTATCTGATAAATTTATGTTGGCTTCCCTGCAGCCTGTAAGAGTCTTCTCCACATGGGTGTGCTTCACAGTGAGTGGAGTGTTAATGGCTTGGAGTCTACTGTCAGTCTTCATCTGCAACCACTCTGTAACTGCTTATTGCTTGATATTTCTCCTCTATTGTTTTGCCCGGAGATTCAGTTTAATGGCTCACTTAAACATTTGATTTACTGGATGACTAAAGCATAAAAAGAGTTGTGTTGAAACCATCAAGATTAATAAAAAAATAAATAAACTACAGAAATACTGATATTATATCAGTATATACAGTATGTTCCCTGACATTAGCTGAAGGGCAGTTCTTAAAAAGAAATCCTAGTGTGGATCTGGCAATTGTTAATGTTGTTGTTTACTCCAAAGCAGACATCTTTTAGCTTCTTCCCCAGCTGCGAGTCTTTTGATCATCACCTTCATATTGGATATGAAATAGAAAATGAACAGCTCTGAAATACAAGTGACTTTCATGGTATAATGTGACTATTTGAAGGTGGCCAAACATGTGTCTTTCATCTCAAAAAAAAACAAAAAAAAACTGCAGCCACCTTGTACAAAAGGCTAACAGGACAAAGAGAGGGAGAGGAAGTATCCAGGGCTGGGAAATGAAACATTGTAGATGGCGGGGTCCCTTTGTGATTGAGTTTCCTATAAGGCCTCCTGTGATGGAAATGACTTGTACCTCATACAGTGCTGTTAGTTGGGTATCTGTCAACTATCAATAAAAAAGGGAAAAACGACAAATACAGCCTGACCCATTTAGCTGGCTTTGCTTTTTGCATTCTCACTCTTCAACAGTTAATTGATGCCCAATGGTCAAGGCCTGGTTTAAACAGTTGTGTCTGCATCTCTATGCATTTGCACTGTCTATACAGTCAGGCTTCGACATTTTAATGCTCCTGTGTGTAAATTAAACACGTGAAACAGATGATTATGTTGGTTTAAATGTGGAACAACATAAATTTCTCATCTCAATGCCATAGGGGTGACACCAGCCCTCATTCCATGTGTGCTCACTCAGCCCTCAAACACACTGAGGGACAAACACTGTCTTGAATTTCCTCTTCATTATATCAAGTGGTGGTACATGACAAAAAATTTCTAAAAAATGAGTTGCAGAGAAATTTGTTAACGATTGTTGTCGGCTGTGTATGTATATTTTTAACACTGTGGAGCTGAACAAGATTGTTTTTACAGAGTGAGTCATCTCAATCTCTACCCATCTCTTGTGTGAGTTGCACAGACATACACACACATGGGTGGACAGACACTTGATTATGATACCACTGCAGACCCCATAACTCCACTGGAGGTGCTGTTTGCTGACTTCCACGGGTCGCAATTCAGATGCTTTGGTGTCATTATTTTCCACTCAGGAGAACAATGGTTGTGCCCTGAGTTGACATTGAAAACTAAATATAACGTTACTTTTGTCTTCTTAGACTAGGATTAGTCTAATATGTGCGGGGACAAAGTTCTAGAGGGGAGGGGCAATTAATGTTCAAGTCTGAACCCGATGACTAGGCAACTATCAATCATTAGTTGACATGAATTCTGGGATCATAAGTGCTCTGATGCATGACATGCATCCAGGTGATCTACAAAGGTCCTGACAGGGAGCAAGAAATTCAGCAAATGAGGAGAAAGTACCATTTTGCTTCAGACTACAATGAGGGAAGAGAAGAGAAAAGAAAAAAAGAGCTGAATACTTCAACAATTTGTTATCTCTGAATTAATGATGGTACAGGAGCGCAAGCATTCCCCCACTGAGACGTGAGCCAGATTTCAACCCAGAGCTCCCTGGAGGTGAGGGCCAGCATCTCTCTGACAGGACATCTGGTCCCTGCACATGGCCACCAGGGGGGCCAGTGTCGCCACCTTAATTGCAATGTCTTCCTCTTACTCCTTGTAAAATAAAAAAAGAATAAAAAAAGAAAAAGTAGGGCAGCTTTCCATACAAGGAGAAAAGGAAACGGGGAGCAACTATTTGCTGGGTTGTGTCTGCACGCCACATCATTTAAGCTGACAGCTGTAATAAATCACAGCAACAGATTGCTGTGAACAAACATAGCTTAATAGAAATAAAGTCTGTATTATCAGCCAAGAAATGAAAGGAAAACAAATTAAATTATTGCAAAGAGATTGGATGATTGGATGTCAGACCCACATAACATAGGTCTTAAATTGGCAAATTGTCACTTTAAGATGTAGGAAACATTTCATTCTAATCAGTCTCTGTTGAAATTGTAGAATAATGAGAGAATCCCTCATCAGATCCAAACACATGTTCCCTTTCTCACTCCCAGAGAAAGCCTGGAAGCCAGCGCTGATAAAATGCTTAGGCATGCGGAAGAGAATGACAAGAGATGGGGTAGGTAAAATGGTATGTCAGGGGAAGCATTTGTCAGGTGCTATCAGTATAACAGCTCACCATCTACAAACCTTTGAAGGAAAGGCAGGTCAGAGAGGATTCAAATGGACCAGTCCAAATGTGTCACCGCTAGGTGCACAATAAATGTTAAGATTAATTTGAAAGAATCTAAAAGCTCCAAGGACACCACACTGACTTTAAGACTGTGTGACTCCAATCAGTGTCTGAGTCATGGCAGAGTAATTTCTATTTGATAAAATACAGGTGAATCTAAATTGAAGTAGTGCAAGGTGAAGTTAAGGTCAATTACAGAGATTTTTATTGGGGCTCACTTTGTCTGCCACTTTCATTTCTGAAAATTGTTAGATATTTCTGGACCTCCTTTGTGTTTTTAAGGCAGTGCTTCAAAGTCAGATTGGCCTGCTAGATAAGATACATAAGTCTTAAAACCAGACTCAGCTTATTTTTAAATAAAATTAAGTTGAACAATCATTTCAAAAATATTTTATTTTACTGTCTGCCCTTTAGTAAAGACCGAAGACTACAGGTAATAAGCAGCATCCAGAAAGATGAGAGGCAAAGGTAGGGATAAGTGCCGTTTGGCATTTCCAGGAAATGGGATTTTGCCTCCGATGTGAAGTGGCTGAGGAGGCCATGGGGATGATGTTGTAATGCTGAAATAAATAATGAAACATCTGAGCCCTGCAGGGAGGTCCTAAACCATGGGCTGAGGTTTGACTTTAGCCCACTTTCTTAACCAGAATAAATTGGACATGAGCCAAGCTTTGCTGGCACCATAGACCCATAGTCTCACTGCTGTTATAATAAGCTCTGAAGATCTCAAGAGGTTGAAAACCACAAGACTCAAATGAAAACTAGTTGAGGATGTCACTCAATAAAAACAAACCAATAAATAGAACTGCTAACAATGTATTCATGAGGACTGTTGGAGAAAGCACTGCAACTGAAATGATGAGGGTGTCTATGGGAGAGGGTTGTGAGACTTAGTATATTTATCTTTGTGATGGAGCCTGCACTGCTCTTAGCCGTCTCTTTGTTTAATTATTTAGTAAATTATTTTTTGCATACTACTGTATTTTATATGTGCTTCAGTGTACCTGCTTACATCCGTGCTTGCTTTATGTGTGGCATGCACTCTACAGCTTGTATGGTGTGCTTTGTCGTGGTGTGTATGCATGTGAGTGTCAAGAGAGCATAGAGGGCTGTCCAGCAGTGAGCACTGCATTTTGAAAGGTGCCAGAATGAGTTTGTCACAGAGAGCATAAACTTGAGAGGAAAGGGGACTGTGGAGAGAGAGAGCGAGACTTTCCCCAGGCACCTAGAGTCTGTCAGACTGATTAAGTCACATGGCTGGAGTGAGAGTTGGAAAACTGAACCAGAGCGTGCTAGCGGAGCAGAGTATGACATCTGAGAATAATAAATAAATAAAAATAAATAGCAACGTGTAAGTATTAACATGACTGCTTGCTGCATGTGCATTTACTTATACCTGATCCAAGAGACCAACACTAAGACACAGCACACCAGCCTTCATCCCATCATCCCACCCAACAGCTTCCTTGCCCTTGGGCAAAATAAAGCAGGTCAGGGCCATCCTAAAGTTCATGAAATGCAACATGACAAGACGCGTCTAACATATGCCTGTGTGACAGTGAAGCAAATAGATGACTGATGGCAGAGTGCAGTGACTTAAGGGGAAGAGGAAAACACAGGCAAGGAATATTTTTAATACTATATCTGTAACATATACACTGGCTGGTCTGTGGCTCCTGTTAAATGCAGCAAAAATATCACGGGCCTATGAACACTCTAAAAAGAATGGCAGATGACTATACAACATGGCCCTGTAGACCACTAGACTCTTGTTCTTTGTTCAAAGGCCACTGCGATATTCCCTACTCTGTCAGTTTATCCATGCATCTGTCTGCTATGAGGAGAACTGCAGAACTGTTGTATAGCAGAGGGGCATCATTATTTACAATACTGAAGGCGACCCACATAGAAAACATTCGGCAGTTTGCCCTCAGTGTTGCTAGGTACATGGTTGATATTGCTCACTAGTTGGAAATGTAAAAAAAAAAAAAAAAAAAGGCAAACATCTCAACTTTGTCCTCCCACGTCTGGCCACCCCCACACTGAAATTAACATCACTTGTCTGCTCTTCCACAGGCTCTACAGTCTCCGCTTTGCTAAAGCACAATCTACGGCACCTCTAGCGCCAAATGCTAATTGCTCAGTATTCAAAGAGAGAAAAGGGCTCCCTGAATTGAGAGTCATTTAGCGAGACTGAGTTCGACATAGCATTGCAATGCCTCAGAGCTAATTTCTCTGCTATCTCGCACAGAGTTCTAAAAATGTTGTGCTGAGTGAAAACATGCTCCCTCTACATTTTGATGCAAATTCAAACTTGTGCTTTGCTTCACAAGTAATTACTGTGGCAGAACAACACAGCAAAGTTAATAAGTTCAAAAAATTCCCTCAAGCTACAAACAAGAAAACAACCTTTTTGTGGAAAAAAATATACCTATTGACTGTGTTTAGGGCCCAAAATCAATGACAGCACTTTGCGGAGATTTTAATTTGTCAGACAAGGACTTGTTCCAATTGCATTTCTTGCAAATGAAATTGAAACAGGTAGATTTACCAGACCTGGGAAGCACTGCAGCAGATTTACACGTGCTTACATTGATGCAGATGCCATGTACACCTTTGAACAAAGACATATCTATGTTGATGTCAATGAGAAATCTGCTTGCTCTCCTAAGAGTGTTGGATGTCAGCATTAATCAGCAACACCAAGAAAGTGCCACAGAACTGAAACTGCTGATTATAGTTGACAGCATTTTGAATCTAACATGCAATGTAAACAGCATAAAAAAACCCTGCAAATAAAGATATTAAATTGACAGGGATGTATCTGTTATTAGTTATACCACAAACTTAATAACTTTGGCTTCATTACTATGATGTAGTTTAGAGTCTAAATGCTGTCATTTTGAATACTTCAGTTAATATACATGGCTGTTTGTTTTTGGGCAAATATGAGAAGTCTGTTTCTGTTTCTGGATTTCTTAGGGCCATTTGCTGCCACTTTCTTTGCCCTGTGTCTGAGCTGCATCAGAAAGACAGGCATTAAGAGCAATCCACTATGACTAGGACTGACCCCAGTGCTGTGTATGGGTCAAGGGATGCTCTAGTGGCACCAGCTGGGTCCCTTTGCCACTTGCTACATGCAATTATGCATCATACAAGTACAGACACCACAGTAGGGTTGTAGAGGCATTCATGGATTGGGGATGAAGGGATTCTTGACAAGTGTACTCAAGTGAAAGTAGTGTTATTTATAAATATCTCTTAAATGATATTCAAAAAGTAAGTCGGTTACATGTAATTCAAGGAAACAATACATACAGTACATTATATTAAAAAAAAGAGAAGCATAAAAAAGGATGTTAATACTAAATGTATAAACGAAATCTACATGAAACATTGTCAAGCATGTTGCCTTTCAAAGTGTTTACATTCACCCAAATGAGAACCACACTACAAATTCAACCAATAAACTTCAATCAAGCCTATAGACGCCGCTGCAACAGTAAAATCAACAGGAAAGGCACAGATATGTAAGTGACATTAACTCCATAGCAGCTGCAGCCACCGTTAGCAACAGTGAGTCATTTTTTGCACACACCTGCGTGAACGTCTGTGAGTGTTCACTGCAAAGTCCTCCACATTCTGCTCACCATCTAAAACGCTTTAAAACATTTAATCAGATGCTCCATTTCTGTGGATGCTTATTTGGCTTTTTACATTTGGTGCCTTCTCATGGGCTTATACATAACTTTGCAGTTTTTTTGACGATGTTACTATAGTATATTCTTTGAGTATCTGTAGCCAAATACTTAAAACATAGGCTTGAAGTGTGCCCAAAATGTCCAGGTACACCAAAACAACACACCACTGTGAGTTTGGATGTCGTTAGAAATGGCCTTGATCTAATTGACAATACCCTGATTACTCTAATTAGGCAGATAATGAGTATCAGTGTACGTGTCCTACCATTGAGCCTTGTGTTTTTAAATGTATATCGGTGCAACTAGGACACTAATGTGTCAGCCTTAACAAGGTTTTAATTGAGTATTATGCTTCAAGAGCCTGCAGGTCAGTCATTACTTGTGTATAGGTATTTGATGGACACAGTCCACAAAAGCCTCCAACTAACAACAAAACTGACATGTTGTGCTGTTTTATGCAAAAGACTTCCATTACATTGCCTTCATATTCATCTTCATATCATCGTTGCATTGAAAGTATTGTTATTACCAACTACATAAAAAGATTTTAAGTTTTATGTGCTTGATAGTTTTTGTTAGAAATTGATATATCTGATTGCACTGTCCCCAATGGCATATGATGTATGGCAGTGTTGAACATTTTAGAGTTGTGGGAAAAAAACAACTACTACAACAAAAAAAGGCACATTTGTTGAGGTACTGCTTGTTGAGGTACAGCTTGTTGACAAAACTCACTGGAAAGAAACATTCAAAAAAATGGGACAGCAGAAATGCTCACTATTTTTGGGTAGGGAAAAAAAAACAGTAAAGCTAATGACTTCCCTTGTGTACCACATACATTGTTTTGTCTGCTATATGTGACTGTAGACTGATAAGGATCTGACCCTTTTTTTTACTAACTAAAAAGGATACATTTACTCTGTCCTGCACATAGGACATCATAGTTTTAATTTTTTTTTCATGTAAGGCTGTTAGGAATAAATTTACAATCCTGCATTTCCATAATTTCATACAGAATACTCACATACTGTTTAGTCTTAAAATCCTCCAACAGGAACTGCATGGCATATTTTCACATTCAGTCTTACTGTCAGCTGGTCAATAAAACAATATAACACAACAGTGTAATGAAAAGAATATGCCCACTGAGCCAGACACAGAGCCACAGAGCCAGCTCAGACTCTTTAATTCAGGCACTCCCTTTTCTTTCGCTTCTCCTCGCAGAGTGCTCTGAACCTGCTGCGAAATTGAATTTTCCACCTCTGTGTGTATGTGAACCAGCCAAGCACTGCATTGTCAGAGCACTCAATTAGCTCCCAAGGCAGAAGCCAAAATGTTTTTCAACAGCAAATGTATTTTTTTTTCTCTTTACAGGGCAAGCTCTCATTAGCATGATGTTAGGTTCCTATAGTGCCCAACACTTTCTCAAAGTTGAAAACAAAATTGACAGAAAATTGCCTGAAGCTTTAGTGTCGGTGTCCCTCCACGCCATATCAAATCATACTTTAGGATGGAGCAGCACCCAGTGAAGAGAAATGTTGACCTCTGCTTAGCAAGGTCTTAGTAGCATCAGTAAATTCTCTTCCTGGTGAGTATTATTCTGCCTTTTCTAATGTTCATATCATGTTCTGTAGTTTTTATCTGTATTCACATGAAACTGGAAGCACTCGTCCGAGTCTCGCATCACTCAAAAACAGATGTTGAAACATTATTTCACATATTCTTCACATCAGAAAACCTGAGCGTCCAATATATGATATGCAAGCTCTGGAACAGATATTGGGGACAGAGGAAATTCATGCCATCAAGACCATCAAATGTTGACTGGGGGTTGTTGAAAGGACACTTAGACAGTTGACTGCAGCCTTGGAAATATAGTGATCTGCATTGTAGTTAATGATGGAATGATAGTGGTCATACAAACTTTTTTTCCAACTGAATAGCTGAAATGAGGAAACAAAAGAAAAAATATAAAGACAATAGCATATCAGCTGGAGACACTTGGTAACTACCTCTTCTTAAATCTCAAATGCTCACTTTTGTTTGCCCGAAGTGGCATTGTGGCAGTAATACTGACGATGTAGCAGAGGCAGCCATACAGTCAGGAGGTTGCATTCTTGCCCCCTGTGTCGTATAGTATCTGCAATCTCTCATTATGAAGGTGCCACTGCCTCCAAATTTAGAGCTGCTGTGTTTGTCACTTGCCCTGGGCCTTATAAATCAACTCCAGCACATGGACACACCCTGTGACACCAGCTCCTACATCCTCATACATGTGGCCCATCATATCATCTGATATTCTTGTCATGGAAAGTCTAAAATTGGCAAAAAAAGTTAATGAGTTAAATAGTTGATAGTCCTGAAATTATTCAATTTAAAGGTGGTGGAATTACTGGGGGAAACGTGAAAATGAATGAATGTTTTTTGACTGAGTGCAAAACAGAGTATAATCAAGAATATAGATTAACTGTGAGTAGTTAACCATAAAATGTTTCACTCAAAAAGAAAATAAAGTCACCTGTGTGTTCTGCTTTTAATCCCCTAAAGCTAGACTGTTAACTATTTGTAGAGGCAAGTGGGCATTTCTGTCTGTTGTAAAGCTGTTAACCCTCCTGAAGCTTTTAGTGGAGCACTCAGATTAGTGTGCCCCCTATAAGGCAGAGACAGCACCAGGATTAACCTTGTTTTAAATGTGCCTTGTGAGAAAGATTGGTTGACCTTAGTGTGACTTAGGCTGTGGACAAACCATCACACTTGATAGAAACCGGCTATTAATGGACTTCACAGTGCCAAGAAGCATCCTCGTGACATATGCTCATGTTTGAGATTAATATTGTTTGCCTTCCAATATTCACTACTTGCTATAGCGTCAAATTAATTTCCCTCTTTGGCAAGTCGTTTTTTTGGCCCCTGTCCCTTGGCAGACCTTCTCTGAAGTGCCTTTTTCTCCTCTCAGAATGTGTGTGATAGAGGTTTGTAATTCTCTTTGATCTCACCTGCCTCATTCAGTAACAGTATCTAGATGTGAGTCAACAGTTTATGTGCTGCATGGGTTAAGGCTTATATATTGTGACTATTTTGTAATGAGTAAAAGGTATAAGCAAATAATGATTTATATCTTTTGTATCTAACTGAGATGTCTGCACATTCTGTGTTTCATGTTGTTGGCATAAATGATGACATTCTGACCAAAGAAGGTTCGTATCAGGTCACCAAAGAAACAGGCACTGTAGAAACAGGGAAAGAGGTACCTTTAATCCCCCCCATTAACAGACTTCATTGCCGGATTGGGACAGTTGGATTCATTGCAGATGAGCTGCACTTCCTGAGAAAATGAAACAGGATGATGGAGATCAGTGACAATACCGTCTGGATAATCATGCCCAAATCATAGCCATCTGCTCTCAATATCCACCCTGATCTACACGCACTGCCATCAATCCTTGCCTACCAAATCCCTAAATCCCGACAATCCGTGGCACTCAGCTTAGGACCTCTGTTAATCCACCTAGCAAGCCCACATTACTGGACAGTAAGGTATGAGATCTCTGGACCCTTCTAGAAACCAAAGTTGGTACTTTATATCCCACTTTTACAATCCATATTACTGATCTGTCGTTGTTTGATTGCCTCCTCTTAAAGTGAGCAGATGTACAGTTTATTTTATGCGGTCATAACAACAGAGATTCAGGAACTTCAGTAAGCCAGTACATATTCAGAGTTAGTTTTTGTCTTCAGCACCTATTTAGTCTTCAGCAACCAGTATTATCATGCAGGAGATGGCTCAAGGGCAACATGGATATGGGTTGAAGATGCAAGGTTTCAGAAAAGAATGAGTGATTCAAACACATATTGTCCCCCTAGAAACAGGAATACACTCTGTTACCAATATAAAATTCCCTTTTTTAACAGTAACAAAGAATTAACAATAGTTCACCAAAGTAAATGTAATGCTTGTGGACTGTTAGAAAGATTCCAAGCCTTGAAGTTAAAGGGCAATTTGAAGGAGCTGAAATACCAATTGGCTCACTGTTACATTTGATAGGATGAGGTATGTTGATAAATCAAATAAACCTCGACTTCTTCCTGATGAATCAATTTGCCTCCAAACCTCTACTTTAGTACCCATTATTGCCTGGAGTCAAAAGTGATTGATTTTACAGTTCAGATATATAAATAGTGCACTCAATTTGTTTGGTGTTATTTAAGACTTACAACCATAATTTAAATATCTGTCATATTTCATTTGTTTATGCCAAACATTCATGTTTTTTTTTGTTTTTTTTTACATGTTTCTACTTGTATCTTTCCAAATTGTTAGTCTGTGCCTGTGAAACGACAGGTTGGTTCCCTGCAATACACTGATAGCAACAATGGGACAATGTGGGATGCCCATTACCAATGCAGAGATATGGTGTACAATGTTGTCTATTTAACTTAAAAAATAAACTCAGGGTAGACTGCAACTATCATGTATGCTGCTGGTGCTCTATGTTAAAAAAAAAACATGACCAGACTAGGGGAAATTTTGCCAAAAAAGGGAAAAAAAAACACCCCCACACTTTTGATAATTTACAGTGCAAAGTATAACAACCTATAGGAAAAAAGTAACTAAGCTGCAGCTTTTGTTTGACCATGTGTTTTTATGAGACTCATCTGTACTGTTGCTTCACATCTTACTCGTGATGTGAATGAAAAAAAAGGATGATTAAAATTCACCAACCAGTTTGACTCCAAATTGGGTAGTATTGTCTTTTTGTATCAGTTTTCAAAAATCAATCAGTCTGAGTCAGATTTTCCCAGCTTTCCAAACCCCACAATCAATCACCTTACTTTGGATTTTTACCAAATTACATATTTTATTATATAATATAAAAAAAGATACATTGTAGGTGTTTTATTTTGCTTATCATGGTTATCCACATATAAGAGATATAAGCTTGTTTTCAGTTTCAAGTGCTGATTTTGTAAGTTCAGGATCTGCATGCACAATTTATTCACGGTCCTATATGGGATCTATAAGTAATTTACAGTGATAGACAATTGTATACTTGGTTTGATTCATGGCTTTAAATTATTTAGTTTAATTTAAAATAGTCACAGTTAAGCCTGAATATCAACTGCAAACTTGCAGGAGACGGATGAGTTCTTGTCCTTGCTGAGCAAACAGTTCTGAGGCGAGCTTATACATTCCCATCTTCAACTGAGAATGTGGAATCTCCAAGATGCCAGCAAATACCTCTGTTTTCTCTTCCAACAAAAATAACCCAAGAGCATTGGACTTAAATAGGATTACAGTGGAGAATAGAGTTTAATTTGTTTATGTGAGCCTGTTCCCTTGGTTCTTAATGGATCTATGCACACAGTAAGTTTCAAGGAAAGACCTTCATGGTCCTTTGTTGTTGAAGAAATTTATTACCACCTGCCAGTCCCTTTCAGTCTCAGTCCTCATATATTAAAAATTCAAAAAAATACATATAGGCCATCCTATCCTTCTGTGTGTGTTTAACAATACCTCCAAAAGTTGTCTTGTCAATTTGCAGTTTGTTAATTACATCTTTTTAATTATACAACAATATGGAACTTCTCAACTCTTGTGTGCATCACAGCTGTGACCTCAGCAGCGCTTACCCAAAATGACAACCCCTAGTCACTTTTTATATTTTGTCACTTTGTACCAGTATATTTACTGCGTCTTTGATCATCCATTGTACATTTTACATCCAAAACCTTTCATTAAGTGTATAAAAAATACCATCTGCAACATCTTCTCCTTATATACAGCAGTTATCAACAACTGTGGCTGATAAGCCCTTCAAAAGCTAGAAGAGATGATATATATTTAAAGCTCTTTAATACTCTGAAATAATTATTTTTAATGTATGATTGATGAACATGACATAGAACAGTAGATATTTCCCCTAATTTTTAAGAATCAGTATTTATTAAGTGCTTTTTCCCCCAAAGGATTTGCTAGTGGATTCCAGTACTCATAAACTTTAAGGATTCACAGTCTGTATTTGCATAATATGTGGAAAACAACAATAAGAGACTGATGTCTAGAGTTTTAGAAATGATCAGGACAGATCCCTAGTTGGGTAGTAGAACTGTCAACTGCTTGTATGTAGGATGTGGAACCATAAAGCCTGGAATTAAAATTCTTTACTGTTTAGACACTTATAGTTTTCACTGTGAGTTGCAAATACTCATGTAAGTGTAAGTTGCTATGGCAATAAGCAAAGCAGGCTTAATGTTGGGGGAATTGCATATGGGGCTTGATATGTTTGACTAATATGCTGTGCTCAACTGGCTTTGTAGATGCAGAGATCATATCTTTATGCAAGTTTGAGGCTCTTTCAGTTTAGCATCTGCTGGATTAGATGGGTGCACATTCTGTATATAGCCCTCCCCATTTAGATGGTACTCAAGGGACAATATATACTTCTTAAAAATAAAAGAGAGGTTCACTGCAGCATTATCTAATTCTGTGGATTCAACCATTTAAAGGAGTTGGTTTAATAACATCTAGCAATACATTTTGAATAGATAGCATGTAAAAATGTGCCATTATAGGAAATGATTTAAATGAAAATGCACATACATGTGTGAGGAAAAATGTGTCAATTATAGCAATATAATTAGTAATTCGTGACTCCAAGTTGGTACACAATAAGTTCCAAACTACCTCAGCAGAGTATCACTTTTATCTGCTTAATACAAGTGCACTCATTTGGACTGGCACATTTACATGCATGCATGTAAATGTGCCAGTCCTTTTAATCTGTTTGCTCTCAAAACTCAATTACACAAACTTATTTCAGTCACTAATAACAGAATAATTTCTTTATCTTCAAAAAAAAAAAAAAAAAAAATTAAAAACAGAACAAAAACAATGATGTTTCATGTCCACTTAATTTTCCCCACTAAAAATACCCTGAGAACCATGGGTAAAAAAAGCACTTGATAGATAAATTGAACAACACGCATTATAGCACAGTTATCGAGCCAAGATGGGTATTTAATATTGTTGAACAGCCATGACTGTTTTTCATTGTATACTATCTGCAAATGGCTTAAAAGCCATCCATTCCAGTGACTTTATTGTTACCAGACTCAGAGTATGGATCCACAGAGCAAAATGAAATAGCTCGGAAACTAATGGCACTTGACAGACACTCGTATGAGATAGCATGCTTATCTTTATTTTGTGAAGCAAGGGCATAATCCTAGATTTCAGAGTGTGAGGTGGTATATGTGGATGTCGGGTAGTGGTGGATTTGGTGGGTGGTTTGACGGTGATAGTGAAAAAAGGAAGGTTGGTAAGGAGTAGAATATAGCATAATGGAACAACCCATTCTGTCATGCTAAAACCAGTAATTTTCAGTGGCTGGTAAAACACTTCTAGCTGTCTGAAGCTCTGCTTAAAGGGAGCATGAAAATTATCAAAATTGCAAGAGTTGCCTCATAAAACTGCAATAACTCATCTCTTCTTTTGAAGTAATGATGTGTCTTTGAAATAATGCGGTGTGAACAAAACAGTCTTTCTTAAAAAAAATGGACATTGATAAGAGAAGAGCCATGGTGTCTGACAATATGTTATGGATAGATTTTCTCTTCTGACACTTCATGTTTGACTTTTCTTTGTTCCTACAGCATATAATCAGTGGATGCCTTATCAGTTCCAGTATATGCGCGATTAACTTTTCATCTAACGATCGCAAATGACAAGCAATAACAGTGACAGCAATGTTGTGAGCCTCCCCGACAGTCGGCAGACATACTGCTCCCTACAAGGTGGGTGGTCCCTTGCCTTGATTGCTAATTAAAATTACTTATGATTCAATTACACAAGGTCAGTGACTAAATCAATCTTTGACAGGGATGTGTCCATGTCAGACTGTTGACTGAGCAGTACCACTCAACAACAAGAGAGTGGTAATTTGGACATTTTCAGTAGCTAGATCATTATGCGGGGGAAAAAAAAAAACAGAAGTAAGCATAGGACTGTTATATATAGGTTTTATTCTCTGTGTCACCTCACATAGTAGCCACTTTGTCATGAATGATGGACTGAGGGAACAGGGAGGTGTGTGTGTGTCGGTGTTTGTGTGTGTGTCCCTTTCCCCCCTCATCTCGAGCTGAGACTTGAGTGAGCAGTACCAAAGATTGCATTACCTCCCCACTGGCTGTTTAGAAAGCCAAGTGATAAGAGAAATGACTTAGTAAATAACCAAGACGTCCCTGTAAGCTCTCTTCCTTCATGTGGGGGTATGTGTTTGTGTGTGCGATTGATACACTCATCTACTAAACTGCTCTCAATTAACTGGGTGATTGTTTTTCTGAGATTGGCCCCAGTGATTACAAAGTGTGTCCCGAACATGATTGTGTGTGTGTGGGTGTGTTTGTCTGCATTTTTCAACAGTTTGAAGGTTGCTGCGATCAAGGTCACACTGGAGGAGAGCCTGATTAGACTTGTATAAGACGATATATAACATATCAGTATCTCTCCTGCCGATGCTGTCAGTGTTGCCAACTGAGCACTGTTATTAAGGGGAAATCTGCTTGTTTTGATTCAATAAACTGTTTACTGAGGCATACTGATTTGACTTGGATATTGCCGATTATACAGTGAAAAAGCTCTGAAATCTTACATCAGTCTTTGAGATGAGGTCATTCCAATGCATGGAAGGACATACTGCTAAACATCATTACCAATAGTTTTTTGGTGATTCTTAATTTAAGCAAAAAAATGCTAACACTGACCACTGGTTTCTAGGCTTTAAAAAAAGTTTAGCAGAACTGCTTTTTATTTCTATACAGTTATTGGCACCTGTCACGACTGTTTTGCGATCAGTGCAATTTAGGTTTTTTGTTTTTCACATCACAACTCCTAGCATATCGAAGCCCCATCCATCATTTTACAATTCTTCCATTTTTGTTTCTATTGCATTTAACAAGCTGAGCGGTAACACAGACCAAAATCAAAGCTCACCCACATTTCCTTGGTGCACAGATTAATCTGAACCACTCAGCATGAAATTAACAATTGATTATTGCAAGGCAAGTCTGCTTGGTTAACTCAGTTCGGTGGCATTCACTCATGGAGATGGGATGTGCCATCCTTTCCCAGAGGCTTTGTCATTAATTTGTTTAGATCTGCACAGGTGACCTCACTATTTAAATATTTACATTGTAAAACTCCTTTTCCAGTATACTTACCAATAAGCACCTCAGTGCTCAAAGCACTGACAAGCACAGCTCTCTGTTGCTCATTGAGGCACAGAGGAATCATCTGCTCTACAATTACAGCTGCAATTCCCCAGCACCAAAATGTCCATTGTAATTTTGTGAAAAGTTTGCTCCAGGCATGCATTATGAGAGAAGAATAAACAATGTTTATGCTGAGATGCATTGCAGTGTGGTGGCAAGCAGCCAGTTAGTGACAGGTACTGCAGCAATGCTCTCACTTTTTTTTTTTTTTTTTGGACAAAGTTATTGTAAATTTGATGAGTTGTGGTTCCTTCCTCTCTGTTGTAGCTCCAGCTCAAAAATTCCTAATAAAGCAGATGTCTCTGCTGTGATGAATGAATGTAATCAATGCAACATTTTCCCCAAAGGTCCAGCAAAACTTCGCTGAGCTATGTTACATATTGTGTGTGTGTGAGAGATGACTGTCTGTCTCCCCCTCCCTCAAAAGCAGGTAAATGCTATTAACCGACTGCAAGAGTGATGGTGGTAGGTAGTTGATGGCCTTGCAGTTATAGTTCTTTTTTCTTTTTTTAATTAATATTTTAGTTTTAGTTTTTTTTCTCTACCCCAGAGATTCATTTATATTTCGTTCCTGTTAAGACAACCCTCTGCTGAAGATAGCTGGTTGTATCTTTCTCCATATGTTATTTTCTGAGTCTGTGCTTAACATCATATGTGATGTAGGTGATTTTTTTTAATAAAAATGAATTAATAAATGTAAGTAATAAATAAGCTCTCAAAGTTTGCCATATAGGTTTTCTTTCTCTGCATATACTACACACAAACACACACACACACACGCACACACACACGCACACTGTCAAACAATATCCAGCAGAAATAAAAGAGATAAAGATTTGGGTTCTTTGGGCCATTGTTTCTAACATAAGGCATTGCTTGCAGGGTCTATGAAGCATTCAACCCACGAATTTCTTTAGTTCTTTTTCTAAAGTTGAATAGTGGGTGGGGGTTAGATATTCTCCCAGTGGATTCACAGACAATTGCTATTGTTTACACATAGGTACCTTATTGATGCTTGTCCTGCTCTTCTACTGTCTTCTGCACCAGATGTTAAAAAAGTCTCACTTTCTTTATGTCTCTCTCTTGTCTTATTTTTCCTTGCATTTGTATTTTGTCTATCCTTGTATTTGTATTTTCTCATTTCAGGTGCATTCAGGTGCTGTTTGGCCTGAGCTAAAATGACCACCTGCTCACTCTGCTTCCTGATACGATAATTCCACCCCATGCACTGGCCTGATATTTGTCAGCTTAAGGGCTATGAGGGGGCTCTGTCTTTCATTTAGCAAGACACTCTTGCATACTTATTTGCCATTCTATTTTGAGGCTTGATTGATAGTTCGACAGCCCTGACATTCTTGCAGGCGTTGTGGAGCCTGTTATTATGCATACATTAACATTCTGGTAAACACACAGTCAGCCATTGAGGAAATAATTACATGCCATCACTCTACTGTCTGGAAAGAGTGCTTTGTTGTGTGCATACGCATGCACACGCGCACATGAATCTGCATGTTTCATCCCATAAATATGATCTCTGTTCCTTCTGTTCCTCCTCATCCATTAATGAGTTCAACAGCACCTCCTCTCATTTGGAACACCGTCTGCTAAAGCTCATCGTGTATGGCATTTTTCATAACCCTCAAAAACCTTTAATAGTCTTTTTTTCCCCTTTGTTTTGCATGATAAACACATTTTCAAGCAAAAATCTATAAGATTTGACTCCCATGTGTCTGATGCCCGTTGCACCTTGGAAAACAGCTATGGAGAAACAGCATCCAGGCTTGTCTGATATCCAACATTTTAATTAAAAAGAAAATCATATGCATTAAAGTTTATTGGTATAGTCCTTCTGTGCCATTATGAATTTAGTCCATATGACTAGTAAAGCTAATAATGGTGTCACAGTGTTTCATTGCATGCAGAAGAAAAGCAGCAGTTTAACAACCACATGGACTTTAAAGGCGCCGCCACCAGTTAAGTATATTATAAAGGTGTTTTAATATAGAACATTTTTTTAACATACATGTGCTATATAACAATGACACTTAAGGCAAACCATCACTTTTGAATCCTGAAATCAATATTAAAGCTGGCAGTCAACACACAATGTTACCTTGTCCCAGCACAAATGACCCACAGGGCTAATTACAGTTTGGCAAGTAACATATTGACTAACTTCCCAGAGGCTCTCTGTCGCCATCTTAATAGAATTCTGTTCCAGCACAACGACACATAGTATCAATCATGCCGCCTGTATCTCATGACATCCCCAATCTGATTGATGAGTCACGGCAGTGAATGATCATCAGAGCATCAGAGGCTTGTCCTGCCCAATCTGCAGAACTCTGGCATTAACTTTTGAAAATGCACACACAAACAACTCATTTACAATAAAACAAGGGAAACACTGCAGTGTATTTTTCAGTGCATCAGTCTTAAGGCTAATATTATGTGTCATGATTATTACACCCGTGCCCATCCCCCCATCTTCTCACATCTTGATCCGCAGCCCTGACACTTTGTAAAATATACAGGTGTCAGCGAATGCAGTGCATGCAGCTCCCACAGCACTCCTAAAATTCCTTTTTAAAACCATGAAGCAAACAATAAAAAAAAAGGCCAAGTGTTGCAAGTCTGGCAGAAGGTGTCAGATTATGCTATAGTCAGCTAAGCTACTTTAGCAGAATTTTTCTGAGCACTTGCTACCATGTATGGATATGTGCATAGCGGCATTCATGTGTGTTGTGAATGTGCTTCAGAGCTTGGTGTTGGTTACAGCTTGAGGTGAGATGACACTTTGGCAGAGAACTTGTATTCCCGTGAAATCTGCGTCACCCATGAGTTCTCACTCTATCGCCACACTGAGTCTGTCTAAGAGGAGTCTCTGGAGGCCCAGTAGAGAGAATAAAACCTTTGGTAAAAGTGCAAATGGCAACAAGGAGTATGTCAAGCTGACAAGTAGGACCCATAGGTCCTAAGGGAGCCTTACTGGTTAAGTGCTGTCTAGTAAACCCAGGACTTGGTGCAGGTGGATTCTCAAGCTCCTTCTATCTTATGACCACCTCATCTGAAAATCAAGACTGGAGACATTGTCTCCCTTTTGTACCTTGAATAAAGCTTGGGCACTCATGGGAGAAATAGAGTCTACGTGAAAGAATAACTAATGTCTGTGTGCTGACGAGGGCTGCCTGGTAGTGGAGCAGAAATGGCCTGTAAAAGTGAAAACAATTTGATTTGTTTGTCAGCTCTTTCTACACACAGTCCTAAGAGTGGGGCTTTTAATTCAATATTCAAATGTTTGCATGCCCTTGAAGTGTACATTATTGTTTTTTGCATTCTCTGCGTGTTAACAAGCAATGTTTGTCCAGGTCTGACAAGGACATGGCTGTCACTGTCATTTCACTTCAATGTGTTTTCAGTAGTAGTTAGGGGTTTGTCATCAGGCATCAGCTAAAAGCAGCACTGTGACAAATCAACAACAACAAAATAACACTGAGTTCCAAATCATAAAAAGAGATATGATTATGCAGAGTCCTGAGGAATGTGACAAGTGCTATGTGTCATTATGGCAGTTTTAGTAGTCAGAATGTGTTTGCACAGATGTGAATCCCTCATCCCTCAGTTGTCACACAGGATTGACAACTGAGCTTTTGAATTTGTTATAAACATTAATGCTCTATTTCTCAAAATCCTGTACAATGTTCTGTTTTACTGGATAGATACTGCAGCTGTGTGTTTGCTGCTTTAATCATGCTGTCATCTGGATTTCCAATCCAAACCTATTACTGACTGCCTTTTTCTTTTTTTACTTAACTATAAGTGGAAATCAAAGTAATTGTATTTATGAAGTGCCTTTCTATTTTGTGAATTCCAAAGCTCAAAAAGATTTGCCATTCATCCAATTCATTCATACATATTTATGCAGCTCATACAGTATATGTATCACTTTTTCATTGATATATGATTCACATACCGTTTTCAGCAGCCTATAGACCAGCGGAGCTGGTAATGGAACCCTTAATCTTCTGGTTTAAAGAGTTCTACCCACTGACAAAAAGTGTGCCATGTACAGAAGTAAGTGAACTGGAGTAGAGTAGGGTAAATGTTTTGTATTTATATAGCGCTTTTCTAGTCTTGATAACCACTCAAGATGTGTCCCTGTACAAAGATGTGTCCCTGTACACAGGGACACATCTTTTCTCTCTGTAATATTGTAAAGGTTTCAGCCTTACTATGTCCAGTGCCATGAGATAATGTATGTTGTGATGCACTATACAAATAAAAATAAATCTGCATGTAGCCTAGTGGACCCAGGAATTGAATCCACAACCTTCAAGTTGAAAGATGACTCGCTCTACTGCTATCGACCGCTATGGTTGACTCCAAAGGTAGTAATAATATGGATTTAGTCTTATTGTGTGTAATAAGAGTTAATCAATTAATTGGCTATTTAGATTACTAAATTAATCATCAACCATTTTTATAATCGATTATTATTATTTTTTTTAAAAACTTAAAACAAGCTTTTTGATTTTTCAGCATAGTTGCTTCATATAATAAAGAAATCATTAAAACTGAATAATTTTGCTTTGTGGACAAAACAATACATTGTGGGTAACAGGTGTGGGTCACTCAATAAAAATTTTTCCACTTTTTATGGACCAAACAACTAATCAATTAATGAAGAAAATAATTGTCAGATTAATTGATTATGAGAATAATCACTAGTTGCAGCCCTACATACAATATTCATCTCAGCATAACTTCAAAGTAAATTAAAAGCAGCAAATCAAAATATGAACTTAAGAAATTTAAGACATGCTATAATTAGTTTTGTATAAGCTAGGAAATAATCTTTTGCCTTAATAAATAATAATAAATAATAAATAAATAAAGTATAAAAAGTAAAAAGTATAATAAAGTAATACTACATTTGAATTTTTATATATAGATTAATTATTTTAGCTCAATGAAACTAAACCTTGATGCAATATACGGTATATACTAAAAAGCTACACTGACTTTTATTTTCATGTCAAAACATTCACAGCAGTTACATTCAGTGGTAATGGCTGTAAGGAACAGCTCAAAGCTTACAAGAAAAGCTGACCTGACCTGACCTGTATTTCAACATTGTCTCAAGACTGACTCTTCACTGTGTGCCAGTGAGCACAGCTTGAGTGCTTATATTTAGACAAGACAGCTGTCTGCCCCTAAATTACTCATACTCCCCTGGGATTCTTGTTAGTTCAACCACTGCTCCTTTCTTCATAAAGGCAAAAGGGCTGTGACCTTTCCTTGCTTCCTGTGATGTTTGTCCTTTGCATTGTGCTGTACCTTGACCTTTTTCAGTCCTTTTAGATTCCAGCAGGCAATCAATTAGCTGCTACTTAGATTATCACAGTAAAGGGTGAATGAGACTGCAGGGTATCCATTTTATGAAGTGTTGTTTATAATGATTTCTCAGCTTCCCCAATGTCTGGGTATTTGAGGTAAACTGGTGTATAGAGTACAGGAGGTTGTTCTTGTGTTGTGTTGAGATTTGTCCTTGAATAAAATGAAAGGACACACAGTAGTTTTCTTTTCTTTAGTTTGTCAGGGGAAAGGCCACAATCAAAACAAAAGAGTCTAGGAGAATGATGGGAATGTGTGTGTTGTGATATACATTATAATTAAGTAAGCACACTATAAAAGTCTATTTTCAGTCTGTTTTACAATGTTATCTAACATTTTTATTCCATATAGATCAAAGATGTGAGACCTGTTTTATTGTTGGTACTAGTGAACTGGGACTCCCCGGTGACAGCAAAACCTGTTTGCCTCTTTTTAACCTGTGAAGGAGACCAGTATTCTGTTGGGACTATTGAGCAGAAGCTCATGGCTGGCTTCCACTGAGTGGGTGAGCAAGATTAAAAATTTGTCAGTGTTCATGGTCAAGTAGGGATGAGAATAATTTGAATAATGGTATGTGTACTCTTGATGTGAAGCAGATAGGATGAGGAAGCTTGGGGTGAGTTATAAATATTCAGGGTTGGCAGGAGGTAAAACAGAAGCACTGCTGTAGCTGATCGCAGATGACAGGTAGGTGGAGACTGCAAGTGGGAGCCAGGCTGTTTCTGCCTCAAATAACCGATAAAATGGTGAACCTGTTTCATTAAAGTTTGTTGAGCGGTATGACAAGAGAAGGGGTGATGGGTAATGCCTTGTACCTTGGCGTAGTTCTTCCACTTGCTGGCCTTGTAGCCAGTGAGAGATGGATTGGTTTAGGTCTAGCTTGGAACATTTCTTTTTGTTGTTGTTTTTTTTTTTTTTTAATACTACCCTATCAGGGTCAAATTTTGAGGCTCTAACATGCTGAGGAAAGGTGTGGACACCAACTGTATCCATAACAGAGTAGTAGAGTAATGTCATCAGCATCATCATTTATATACAAATTTGTCTGACTTACAATAAGCAAGCATCTTTTCCCCAGTTAATTTATTTTTCTCTCTCTATGTCCTTCCCCTTCTGTCTTCAAAGGCTTCCTGTAAGAGACACACAACATTTTATCACACTGATGAATCTGGTGGGCTTCTCAAGGAGAGGCCATCCGCCTGTAATGCAAAAACAAATGCCCTCATCCCCCGTCAGCTGCTTCTTATGTTTAAGGTGATACACAGAGACAGGTTGATTAAAAGAAGGTTAAGAGATGTGCTGGGGCCGTCACTCAGCCATCACAATGGATTGGTGACAAGCAGGTCAAGGATGTTGCGGCACAGAGATGGTGTCAGAGAATGGAAATTGTCTCCCAAGAACACCCCATCACCTTCATACAAATACACACAAACCTTCTCCTCTCAGGTAGGTCTCGCCATGCCACTGTAGTTCAGCTGGATTTATGATTGTGCAGGTGTTCACAGACTGATATCAGCCATGTTTTAATTAAGCCAGACATTCACCCAGAAAACATGACAAAGTCACATGGATGGTAATAGGGGCCTGGAGTAATGAGGTCATTGACCTTTCATCAGTTTGTCTTACTGAATGAAATTGGCTGTGTTACATAATTAATGCTTAATCGTGTAGTCTTTGGTGGAGTCTGTTTTAAGGAGTAAAGTACGTTTGTAAGAGAAACATTTATTCTTGAGTAGACTTTAGGCAACAAAAATGCTTTTTTGTTGTTGTTTTTGAACAAGGCCAAGTTTGCTCACCCAGGTTTGTGGCATAATTGGATTTTTTTTTTTTGTGAACTGGCAACCGTAAACATTCACTCACTCACACTCACTCATATACAAAATCTGTCATCTGTAAAGACAATTAAGTGCAGGATGAATGTTGCACATCTCAAATATAATTACCTGAGTTGTGATTTTCAACCAAGCAGTTAAACATTATGTACTATGGAACTGCAGAACATTTTATGGTATTTGTTTGCAGGGGGTCAATATATCATGTCAAGTTTACCTTATTGTACAGTCAGACGCATGGCATAGTGCTGTCTTATAACTGTGTAACTCACTGAGATGGATTGGAAAATACATGAAAAGCTCTGATGAGAGACAAACACTAAACCAAGGGCACTGTCACTGTCACTGTTTCACATTGAAGCTGATGTTATTGTCACTGATGTTCTGCTGCTGTTCCCTTCCTGACTTCATAATGCGTTATGAAGTCAGGAATGTGAGTTAGACTGAGCGTTAATGTGAGTTAGACTGTGTGCCCATTATTATTTTATTTTGGAAGTCTTGGCCATGCAACATTAAAAACCACAACTTAGTAGCAAACAGCACATCCAACTATTGTCTTGGCAGTCATTTGTCTGTCACACAGCCTTGGGGGAAAGAATCAAACCAGACAAAGATGTTTTTTTTTTTTTTGTTTTTTTTTTTAAATTCTATTTCAGCATTTACACATACAGCTTTGTTTGGCACCTGAGAGCTACATAGCAGAGCCAGTCTGTTGACTGAGGAGAGATAATCTATCAATTTAAAATCCCCATCAGTTTTGCTCTGCTAATTTTATTTGCTGCAGAGTCTTGGCACAGGGATACGTTCTAAAGTTAACCAAAATGTAACCCAGAGTCTGAGGAAAGCTGAATAATCTCAGATGACCACAGCATCATGTGATCCGTGCACCCTTTCTGCATTTAAGAGTGGGAGAAGTCTGCTCTTCATTCTACCCTGAAGGTTTGAGAAGAAGATCCATCTATTTTTTTCCCACCTCTCCCAGTGGCATCTGAGGTATGCTTATCTGAAGCAGCAGATGCACCAGACTCATGGGGCCTCATCAGAGAGGCTACGTAAAAGCATACCTGCTGCTGCTGAACTGTTGCCTCCATTCCTACCCCCCCCCCCCCCCCCCTTTTTCCCCCCCTTCCCCCCCCCCCCCCCCCCCCCCCCAGCCTTCTGGGCTGAAGGATATAGGTACACCAATTACATAAACCAGAGTAGAAGTAAATGTCATGTAGTGGAGTGACAACTTGTCTGGCATGGGGAGGAGGGTCTCGTCTACCCTCAATAATATTTTCCTCAGGAGTAAATGAATAGCAAATGGTGGCTCATGAGAACAGCAGCAGATACTGGGTAGGGATGAGCAATGGCAAAACTGAACAGCGCTGTGGAGCACTTCAGGAACTATCACTTCAGGAAGTGATAGCTTATACAGCACTCACTTCTATAAAACCCAAGACAACAAATTATTCTTTTTCTGAGGTTGTTGGGCTTGTAAATATTTTGTCTCCTGAGGAAAAATCTTGAAAGTTTGTTTCTCGGTATATGTATGTCAAAGAGAAACCACAATTGTATCTTATTATGTATGATAATTATAAAATGTGTCATCCATAAAGACCTATGAAGACATGCTTCTGAACTACTTTCACATTATATTATATTTGGGCTTAACCAAAATTTGGTTAAAATGGGTTACAATGGTCTGGTCTGGAGTTCAGTGCTAGGGGTCATGGCTAAACTAGAGCACCAACCTGCTAAGAGAACACCCATTTTGATGGGGGAAACATTCATAAACTCACCAGATCATTATGTATTATATATGACTTTTTTGAATGTGCTGTGCTTCCGATAAATAATAGTTATGTCAATAATTAAAGCATTAGTTAGGAATGTGTCTGCATTGATTGGTTATATTTTGACACTGCTATAGAAAGGGGACAGAGTATAAGTGCTTACCATGAAGAAAATACATTTGGTCTGCAAGAGTACAGGGCTCACACAGCAGTGTGAGGGAGAGAGTTCATTGTTTGTGTAACTGTTTCTTTGACCATGTCTGTATTCAATTCCTTAAATAATCCACAAACTTAACATTTGTAGTGTACTGAAAACACACATTAGTTTAAAAAACAGGAAAACATGAAGCCCTTTTCTAGATTTTACTCCAGATCACCTGCATCTGACTTTCAACAACCCCTTATCTGTCCTCCTCTCTGGGTTTGCATTTTTAATTATCAAATCAGTCAAAATCCCCAGATTATGACGCTGGTTCTATTATCACTAGGTTCTGTTGTGAAACAATGGCTTTTCCTCTGCTACTGTTATCACTCTGGGAGCCACTGTGTCCAGTAAATCTCTGAAATCTCTCTTCCCTTTATCAGGGAACTGCAGGTATACAGTTTAGACGGTATATCGGGCTAGAGAGTATCTAAGAGCTCAGGGGTGAAAACAATGTGTTTGCTGTACACAGCTAATGTACCAGAGCAACATGAGGGTGATTGTTTAAAACCAACTAACCTTTCAGTTGCCTTGAACAGGGGTGTCCTCTAACAGATAATACATGTATTATATTACATTGCATAAATGAGTGAAATTGTATGTATTACAGTTTTATCACTGGACACTTGATCCAATGATGGAACAAAAGTCAGCAATCAAAAATTTTGTAAATTGACATTATTCTTTCATCTGCTGATACGTAATTCATGATACATACTCTGGCTTATTGTGGGAGAGCAAAGCATATATATATATATATATATATATATATATATATATATATATATATTATAGTATTAGACCCACGACCCATCCTGCACCCATGATTAAAATCACTATATTAAAGTGCTTCATTTTTAAACTGATGATCTGGGAGAAGCTACAGATAAGACTTTCAGCACTGGACAGCTCCCACATAGATAATAGTGGAAGGGCATCTCCTTTTAACACACTGTATCAGGACAAATATTCGCCATCTTTCAAATGCATTTTTCAGCATAGACAGCACACATACAATATTATCATAAGAACAGTTAGGCACAAAGATAATTACAACAACATTATTCAAACCAGCCTGCAACAATAAACCATCAGAAGCCAGTGACAGAGGTAGCTCTCAGTGGTTCTTATCACTTTTCAAAATGGCTGGTTTGTGGACATGCAGCCTGGGCAGGCTGCTCGTGTCTGTCAATACATTAATGTTAGCACTAGTAATTCATTAACATTCACTTTACGTTTTCAAAAGCCTGATAAATATTTTGCCGTTTGCGTTTGCTTATTATGCTCATAGTTTCCTTGCATACTAATAACACAGAATAAGTTAGCTACTGTAAATCACTGCCACTGTCAATGTGGTTTAGTCACAATGAAGTGCCAGAAATCATGCCGCTTGTTAACCAGGTAACACTAATCACTACCCTTCAAATGAAAATACATCATTATAATAAAAGAATCCAAACCTTCTGGGCTCACACATTTATTTACAAGACATATAAAACTGACTAAGAATTTTGAATGATTTTGTTTTGAGTTTTCATCTAAGTGCCCAGGAGAGCAATATGACAAAAATGTTACTGAGAGCAGAACATGATGATATTTGATTTAAATGGATGCCAGTGAGGTCTCCTATCAGTAACTGTATTTCTTTTGTTTGTTATTGTGTATGCGCTTGTGTGTGTTCCTTAAAAACACTGTCTGTACAAGAGTAGATATTCTGATTGATTAGCAGGGTTAGGGTTAGATGGGGATAGGGTTAGGTGGCAGATGGTAATCAATCGCTGTTTTAATTATTTTTTGGTTCTTTTCTTCCTTTAGAACAAGTGATGCTAAATAACAGTGTGGCACCCACTCTTTTAATTGAGCTAAAGCATGTGTTGATTTGTCAGTGATTTAATTCACATTCATTGAATCCTTGGGGTTAAAGAGTCAGATAGAAGTGAGTTTGTATACACGGCATCATTTCTTAAAACAATGTGCAATTATCAGCTCAGGACTCTAGTCAGTAAACAACTATTATATTCCATCTAGTTATTCATTGTTTTGATTTTTTATTTTTTTTTATTTCTGCTCTGTGGTTTGCCCATTCCAGCAACCCTGACAGCCAAAAGTTATAACTGTCTGACTGTCACTTCCCACATTTTATCCAGTGTTCTGAGGAGTACATATTTTTGAAAACAGCCAAGGGAATAACAACTCCAGTCCCAGTAAAGCCCTAGGAAGGTGGGCAGCAATGGAGCTGGTATTCGTAGAAGGTGAAGCTTAATGGAAGCTGGGGAAGAGGAAGTTGGAAAGCTGTACTTTAGATAGGGCCAAGGAGGAGTTGTCAGCTCTGATTTATTAAGTGTAGCTCCTGCTCTGACTGCTAGTAACTTGTCAGTCCCCACATAATGGATGGGGCTCACAGCTCACTGCTCCGTGATTGGCTTTTTTTCCCTGGACCCTGTCCGTCGGGCCCCTCATCAATCGCTATCTTGCACCCATTTCTAATTAATTTGTTATTCACAACCTGCTGTACTTTTACTCTTTATTCAGGTGCATGGGGACCCAGCAGGCCACTCCTTTTCCTCACTTTCCCTTTCCCTTCACATTCTTCATTCAATACACTCATTTGTGTTTGACAATGCCTCCCTGTGGTGTCAGACTTGGCAAATGACTACTTCCCTCCATATCCCATTCTTCTAAAATGGTGACAGTCCAAAGAAATTCAACTATGTCCATGGTTCACTCACTGGAGTTGTTTGGAAGATTTTGTCTCTTTCCTTCACTTTGGAGTCATTGATATCATAGGATTCAAACCTCCCTTTAACTGGCCCCATCCTGTGATGTTATGTTAGTTAGAAAAAAAAGTGACAAGCTTCTTTAGCTTTTTTTCCTGGGATAAATGTACCTGAGTCAGTCAAATCCTTAGCCATTAAACTGAGAGCTTGTCATAATTTCGATGATGGGCCAGACAAATTAAATCTATGTACATTTTTTATGCTGGGAGAGAAACACAGTGGTTGGAAAGGATGAAAATAAATAATGATCGCAGCAAAATGCACAGGGTTTTGTTTTTGTTGTTGATGTTGCTGTTTTACTCCTGTTGTTCAGACAATAACAACTGAGCACATTGCAACAGTGTATAATGAACTTGATGCTTGGCTTGTTTACAGAAAAGGACGGTTAAAAACACAAACACTCATTAAAGCTGATACAACGTCATCCACTTCCTTAAGACAAAAAAATATAGACCAGAGGGATAATAGCTGCAGGGTTGTAGACCGGTATTTTTGAAAAGTCAGACAAAGAAAAGTACAAAAATGCCTTTTATGCTTTGCTAACAGCTTGGAATTGCAAAAGGCATAACTGAAGTTTGAGGTAAGCTTCTGTGATGTTTGTGCTATGACAACGCCCACCACCCCACCCCACCCCACTCCAGTCTGACCTCTTGATCGAAGTCATGCGCTCATATTTCCACAAAGAGGCATCAAACCCAGCATGAGCTGAGGTGCCCTACAGTGGTTCCCATCCACTGGATTCCCTCGCACGGCTGTCCTCTGCTATTAGCTTTGACTTTGGCCAGATGCAGTGCAATGGGCCTGGAGGATCTAACACACTGTGTGGAAGTGTCTTTTTTCCTTTTTTCTTTGTGTTTCAGCTGCCTCACAAGATCTGACCACAGCAGGATAGCTTCCCTGGGATTTATGTGCCCCCTCCCCCCATAAATACAAATTTGTTATTGTAAATGTCAATGCTTTTGCCCACTTAACAACTCATCCTGACAGTGTGACACAATTTGTTTAAAATGATGAGTCTCTGCATTGGTAAACATTGTAGCCAGTGGTGCGTTCAGTCATTTCTTACTCAGAGATAACCAAATTAATTTTGCCATGACTGATTGTTTTTGACGCATTAAGGTAACAATGCAACAACCTACATATTTCTTTTTTTTTTTCAATTTTGATCAAATCTTTCAATACTGTAAAACCAGAGGATGCTAAGTTCCTATTGGTATAAAACAGGAAATGGCACATCTTCATAATTGGTGACACTGAAAAACAAAAACAACACAGTGGCATTTTACATTATTTCCTTTCATTTTTTGATTAACTTATTGTCAATCGTGATTTCCGGCTTCTGACACCGATTTCAAAGACTTAACAGCAGGCTCCAACTGGGTTTGGTGGATCATGCACTCAGTTAGTCACAGCACACAATACACTGTTCAGACTATGGTTCATAGCAGATATATGGAAGAGGGGTGGAAAAGTGTGATTAGGGAGTGACATAGTAAACAAATAGAGTTGTCATTATCTGACAAGTCTAGACCTCAAGGGAAGGAGCTGGACTCTTTTTACAAGAGAGAGTTATCGATTAGAATAACTCTGCTCTACACCTAATGGGGTGCGTCATTCGGTGCTACCCCTGCGGCATCCACAATTCATCACTTTACCTGTCAAATGTGGCATGGGGTACCCACCATTATTTGTATGATTTGTGAAGAATTTCTCTTAAGGGACAGTTTGTCATTCACAAGCATTCACGATTTGGTGCACCATAGACTCATGTGATAAGTAGAGGGAAACAACAAAACGAACAAGCATTAAGGATGTTGGCAGAGAAACAAAAATCAATAGTTTTTAATGTGGTTGGTGATGAGCGTCAAGTTAAAAATGTAATGATTTAAATTCGTCAGCCTAGAAATAATCCAATTTACGTGACTATTTTATCATGCATAGCTCACAGAAATCTGCATACATTCCCCAACCAGATACAGTTTTTTAGTTTATGTTTAATAATCAATGGAAGCTTCAGGCTAAGAAAAAAATTAAAGACTGCAAACTCACTATTTTTCATATTTATACACACGCACACAGTACAAGCAGTGGAATTATCTTGTCTCTGGTGTAGGCCTGTTTGATACGGGACGGAACACATGAATTGAAAATCTGGTTAGTGGCTTTTGTGGGCTGCCAGTAACTTGTTTGTTTACTTCTGTCCTCTCCAAAAAACCTTCCTGTGCACACACAAAATACGCATTGTCTCACAAAAAAATTGTCAGTGTTTGTAGGCATCACACAGAAGCTGATTGAATCAATCAGTAATGATGTATTATCTTTATTCTCTATTTGTACCATTTATGTTGACTGAATTACAGTCACATGGGGGTATGTATGTATTTGACACCTTGTGCCCCTGCTGGCATGTGTTAATTTAACATGAAAACCTGTCGGTGAACCAGTGAAGACTTTTGTTTGGCTTTTATGCACCTGCTTCTTGCCTCATTACAAGCTATTATTATTATTATTATTATTGTTTTCTATTTCACAAGATAAGGTATAGAGCCAGTAAGCATTTGGAAGTTCACCACACTCTTATCACAAGCTCTCCTGTTGAGATCATGTACACTAACTTTATGGATGTGACAATTTGAAAAATGTGTCATTTTGCAGTCTATGATGTTGCCATTACTGCTTTCAGCCTATTTTCACTGAAAACCTGTTAGACAGACAGACAGACAGGCAGCAGCAGCAATGCTTTTTTGAACATCCAGTATGTTTGGTTTATCAAGAAAAAAATAGTGGCAGCCATTTCTGTAACATAGAGAGCCAAGTGAGGTTACTTTCAAGATCTGAGGTGTAACAGCTCCTTAACTCAACCGATGTGTGCCAGCATGTGACATGTAGGGTGGCAGGACGTCTTACCTAAAACGCTGAGATTGATCAGTCACTGTCGTTCTATTTTCTTTTCCTAAAAAGCAAAAATCTCAGTTTGGCAGGAATGTGTAACTAAGGTATAGCTCTCCAAAATAAATGCTATATGCAGAAGAGTTGCGATTCAATGTTAAATAAAGAAATAAAAATTAATTAAATAGGCTTTAGCTCATCTGCAGTAAATATTACATTTCCTCCAGAATGACTTAATTAGGCTGTGAAAAGCAATTATACCAATCAGAGGTTTTATGCCACAGCTAATCTATCACCAACCAGATGAACAGGTGACTGAGTGGCTAAATGTTTGCAATCCATGACTCATTGTGAGATCTGTTGGATTACTGCCAAAGCTCCTCTTACAGTATCGTAACCAGTAGGGTTAGGGTAGGGAGACATTGAGGCTTAATGCATTTTTGAACGAGTTCCAAAACCCTAACTAGAAATGCATTCCAAAAAAATAAATAATAATAATAAAAAAATCAGTGCTTGGCAATCTGTCTCACTGTGTTATTACTGATGACTCTCCTGGGTATGAGATCTAATGAAAAAGTTCAGTCTAACTTTCAGTAAAGTGTGATAAAAGTATAAATTAACATATGACATGAGTAGTAGTTCATCATTGTGTGGAAACTCAAGATTTCAGATACATGCATCACTGTTGTGGCAAATAGTGCCAAGCATAGCAATGTGTGATTCCATTTAAATCTAATTATATGCCCCCACCCCCTGATGTTGTTAATTTCCTCTACTGTCAGTGTCTTTTTTTTTCTTAAGGTCCCTACAATTTGATTAACACACATATTTCCTAGCAAATCACCACTGTTTAGTGGCTGTGAAGCAAATCTTCTGAATGTTCACTATTCCACAAAACTAGGATTTATTTTACTGCATGAAGTGAGTAGTCCACAGACTACCAGTGTGAAACCACTTCATTCAGTGAACAGCTGAATATGTTCAGGCTGCTCGGTCTGTTTTCCTTTTTGTATGTTAAGAGAAGACGCATTCAGAAGTCTGATCCCAACACCATAAAGGCACAACATCTCATAGATTTGCACTGGCCCCTTTGTATTGATTTTGCATTACATGGATTCAATTTCTTACCTCACGTCAGCTGATTCTGTCATTATTCCCTCTCTTGGGGTTAAATATATTCAATGTGCAGCAGATGCAATATCTGCAGCAGATTCAAGGATAAAAACAACAAACTGCCTGTGATAGCCAGGTGGTTAATCTCTGTACACTCCAATGGCTCTCTATGGGCCACAATCCTGCAACCCTGGTAACATTTCCATTAACATTGAGGCTGCTGATGACACTGTATCCAGCATACAGCATGGAGAAACTCGAATTAATCAGAGGGGATAAAAGATTTTCCCATGTGTTATCACTCGCTGCTTGTCCTTGACTACGCTTTCTGTTCTCTGTGATTGCCTTGTGTTTTCATCACTGTACTCTCATTTTTTTCCCTTATATCACAGTAATTCACTTGCATTTTCCCTTGTATGGTCAGCAAGTATGGGAACCTTAGTGGAGCACAGCAAATAATGTTGAAGTCTTTTTGAGTTTGGGCTTTACTTTGTTTTGTTGCTATCACCAATATTGTGAACTCAGTCTTGGGGATTTGTGAAGAATACAACATGCATTAAAACATATAGTATGGTTATCTTCACTACTATTGATTCAAAGATTTGCAAAGTAAAATATATTAGTAACTAAAATAATATGGTGTTCTTTTGTTCTGATTTAAAAAAATGTTGCAGTTAAACTGAAAAAATAGGAGGAAAAACACCAAGTCTCCTCTACACAATTCCTTCTTGTACCACTTCTCATCGCTTCTTTCTTATTCATTTATTTGCCAGCTCTTGTTTATCTTAATGTTTAAATTATTTATACTTTATTTAGAGTGACTGGGTGAAAGGAAGAAATGGAGGATGAGCCAAAACATCTAGTGATAGTAGCCAATTGGGTGCAGCTGCAGATGGGATTGTTCCTTACTTTCTGCCAGAGTGGCCTTGACAAAATTGTTATCGAATGGAGTCTAAAAAGATTCAATTTTTCACCATGTTATGATCCTTAAATTTTATTTTTTACATTCAGGTATGTAGGAGTGTGTAGGCTCATGAGATCCAGTATAGAAAGACTTTTAGGATCTCCATGTATGTACACAAATGATGTCACTAGTTTAACTGCACACTTCAAGAATTTTTCATTAATGAGGCTGTGGTATGGTGTGAGGGCATGAACCGTGGAGAACTCTATCCATCCTCACACTGTGACTGCTTCTACAATCAACACCTTGTGTCTCCGCTATGGTAGCATTGTGTCTGTGTTAATGCACCAGTGTCTGTGGTGTTTGCGGTTTCATTCTGTGAGTAGCACATGCAAACTGTTCTCACCCCAGAGTGTCATATACTGCCGCTCCGTCATGTCCCTTGGTGACGCACAAGGTACGCTTACACATCTGAAAGAGGCGCCCCTGGCTTTCAACTGACTCAAATGTAAACCCACTGGTGGTGCATTTACACGCTCAGAGTAGAGCTTTGTTGAAATACAAGTCAATGTTTGAGCTTAGGGTTAGGGCCAAGAAAAAGACTGAGGTTAGGGTTAGGATAAATATCTAGTTTAGTCTCACACTCAAACAAACTTTAGTTTTATTAATATAATTAGGGTTTCTGTGGTCAATAATAATTCATAAATAAATGATTATAAATAAAAGATATATATATATTTTCCTTGTCAGTGACTGCTTCGTAACTGCTTCATTGTCACAGTGACAATAAATGTGTGTGGATGGAAACTCAGGGCAGCTGGCCTGTCTGAATGCCCTGACCGGTGTCTCTTTCAGACATGGAAGGGACATGTGCGTCTGTAAGGCAACACCAGGGGGAAGTGACAGATCGGCAGTGCTGGCATATGTATATGTATGCATATGTATGAAATATACATATTTATATATTAGAGAGTGGAGATATATATATATATGTAAGTTAATGTAACTTCTTTTCCTAAAAAGTAAAGTAACTTAATGCATGTTCAAATTGAGCATCAGAATGGAGAGGAAAGATGTTTTAAGTGATTTTGAATGTGGTTGTTGGTTGTTACTGCCAGACAGGCTGTTCTTGATTTTTCAGACACTGGAGATGTACCACAATGCACAATCAACTAGAGTTTACAATGAATGGTCCAAAAAAGAGAAAATATCCAGTGAGTGGCAGCACTGTGGGTGAAAATGCCTGATTTAAACTGACAGAAAGGCAACTGCAACTCAAATAACCACTTGTACAACCAAATCGCAGAAGACCGTCTGAACGCACATCATGTCGTACCTTGAAGCAGATGGCCACAGCAGCAGAAGACCACATTGCATGCCACTCCTGCCACTTTATTAGATGTCATGTGTAGCTAATAAAGCGGCCAGTGTGTCTGTATAACAGGGAGAAACATAAGGGTACATTTGTCCTGGGAGATGGCTGTAATGAGGCTTTCTAGATGAAGTCTCCTGCAATGACAGTGAGGCGTCTTCCCTCTCAGACCTGGCTATAAATAAAGTCTTGCATACAGAGACACAGACAGCGAAGAAGTACATTCAGTTCAGGATCACAGAGAGTGGCACAAGCAGCATGTTTCCCCAGGATGTTGTGTTCTGAGGAATGTTGCATTTGACAAAAATGGCATGTCTGGTAATTTACTGATCGTATGTTTCTACTAACAAGAATATATCACTTATTTGTGGCTTCCGTGATTTTATATCATGATAACTAAATTCAAGTTCATTTACTCCAGCCTCAGATGCCTCTGTCATTCTGAATTTAAGCCTTTTAAGCACAAGTATAAAACTTTTCAGGGTGATTTTCAGGAATGTGTACATGTTTGTATGTGGGTGACTGAATGACTGAAAGTGTGTCTGTCTGTTGTTTCTTTCCCAGGTGTTTGCCCTGGCTTTAGGTCTTGGTCTAGAAAGGTTTGGTCTAGGCCAGTCTGCTGACAGCAGCTGGAGTGTCAGCAGATGTGAATTGTCAAGCGTTCTCTTTGGTTCATTAGCTGCTCTTCCACTTGCACCAACCACAGCTGTTGCCTGGCCCACAGAGCAAAGGGGAATGTGTGGGTACATGTGCATTTATATGTGTGAGAAAGTGCATGATTGTGAAAAAGCTGGACAATGGTTGTTGTTGCTGTGCACATGTGGGTCTCAGTCACCTCAGTATGGTGTTGGATCATCTTTTTTATTTTCTTATATTGCTTCAATATCTCACAGCCAACTGTTTGGTGGCTCTGTCGGCAAACCAGCTGAAGTATAGATTCTTGAGTTGTTTTCTTCCATCTGTCAGGGAACATTTCTGCATCCGACTAGTGTGTTTAATTTAAAGAACATAGTTCAACAAACTCCAATTATCACCTTTTGAATTGGAACTACTTTTTACACAGTTATTTAGAGCTGCTGTTGTGTTGTTTTTCACCCAAAAGCATGGAAGATTTACTAAGGTCTGACCCTGTCAACAACATTTCTTAAACTTTCAGTTGAGTAATTTGCAAAACTACTGACAACAACAAAAGCTTCATTTTCTTCCCCGCTTTGGTCATAAATCTCATCTTGTCAGAGCCTCAGCATTACATTTTATTTATATACAGTTTGGTGACTATCAGTGTCAGTGCAACCTTGTTTAGTATTTGTGCCTTGGTGGTAAATTGAAAGCATTGTTTTGCCCACACATCTTGTATATACAATAATTATTACTTGTCATTTCTCTCTGAATTTTCAGTTGTTTACTTGCACTGTACGGGCCATTATTCTGGCTGGCCACAGCTTGGCTGTGTACAATATGCATGTAGATAGATGTGCCCTCTGAATAAATATTTATTCAGAGCCAAGGTCTGTTGTAATTAAGGGGAAGGCGGCTGGAGAAATTCTATTATCCTTCTCTGTGGAGTCAGCGCTGTGAGTCTCAGGTCAGTTGGTCCATTTATGGAGCTGTCTCATCCACACATGTCTACACGGGATGTGTAATGCATGCTCATTAATATATGTGTGCATAAGTACACACGTGTGTTTGCAAGTGTTAGCAGAAACCAGGTACTGAAAAAGTCAGTCAGCAAAT
Organism: Brachirus orientalis; assembly: GCA_016785285.1. Taxonomy (NCBI): domain Eukaryota; kingdom Metazoa; phylum Chordata; class Actinopteri; order Pleuronectiformes; family Soleidae; genus Brachirus; species Brachirus orientalis. The sequence goes on along the minus strand of JAFBJR010000147.1, from coordinate 1,606,848 downwards.
GTTAAAAGTGCCTTTCCTCTGCCAGGAATCTAACTGGGTAATAAACGGTTGTCGCATTTAGTAGACATACTCAATATATGAATTGTTTATGAACACAGAGTCTGGTAATATTTGTATGTATCATGCTGATGTATACAATGTCCACAGTGTGGTTTATCTGAGTGAATGGCACTTGTGTTTCATTATTGCTACAACATGTGATTTCAAAGTTTGCAAGAATTGTTTTGACAGATACTAGTTTTTAGCACTATGCCCCCGAAGGTATGCCGACCACAAAGTGCATGTAAAAATGAATTTTTTATACTTAAAACTGAGTGGAAAAGAAAATTAAAGCAAAAACATGGGTTAGTGTCTGTGTGGCAGTTTAGCAGGTTCTCTGTTACAGCCAGTAACCTCCGCCTCTGGCCCACGTTTTGATGAAATCCCTCCAGCCTAATTAGATGAAAAAGCGCAAGATGTTTATGAAGCATTTTAGGCAGCCAATGACAGCCACTAAAGAGTCATCGACTGCATCAGAGGTGACAGGGTGGATCGACATGCCCACAGAAGAATATGCCATGGGGGTATTACCCTGAACCTGAAGAGCCTGCCCAGATGACATCTTAATAAGCTGAGCACTATGATACATTTTTAACACAGTCAGTTGGTCTCTCTGAGGACACTTCTGAGACAGTTCCCCTTCCTACACTGTCACTGTAACATTAGGTGGTGGTAATGTTATTGCTGTGATTGGTTCCTTCAGTATTGCAGTCGGGACCATTATTGTATGTATGCACACATGATTTAGTATTCTGTAAAGTTAGATGAATGTCAGTCAGTTGAGGCAGGAGAGAGAGAGAGAGAGAGATTTGCTACATTTCCAAGCAGACAAAAATATTGTGACAAGTGGTCAAGGCCTATGATTTGGAAAATCTCTGTACTGAGAATAGGCTTCCTCTTCCTCCACACTCCTCCATAGGACTCAGTGTGACTACTGCAAACATGAAATGCATATTTCTTAATCATTTGGATGTCTTAGACCACCTTTCGATTTCTTTTACACCCACACTTCCTCAAAAGCAGGTGGTGACTGAGGTTTTTAGAGAGTGGAGCTTTATTGGTACCACTAGGCAGCATTCAAGTGTGTTGGACATGAGCCAAAGCTGGCACTGTTGCCAATCTCTCACTCACCCAGTGAGCCACAGTGCAGAGGAACATTGCTTTGACGTTTGTATTCACACAGCTTTTGTTTATATGTTTACAGTTTCTGGCCATTCACATCACGTCAAAAGACACTGCTGCAACAGAAAGTAAAATAATATATATATATATTTAAAAAAAAAATAAACCCCAAATAATTTCAATATCTGCCTCTGCCATAGCTAAGAAACCACACACTGACCGCCTTATGAGGCAGTGGTAGTGGTGTGGGAGTTGGATCTCTGGAGGCCCGGCCTTTTCGGCAGAGAGGGGGCATCACTTTCAGTGTGCATGAGCTGCCAGCGAATCTGTTAATTAAGCATGCTAATGGTTATAATTGTAACTGGTGGTGAACCCAGCTGCTGTGGTAAATGCTAGGTTTAGCCCACTGGTTGTCAGGGTTCAACTTTGTGTGTGTGCATGTGCACATCAAGTACAGACACAATTGTTTTAATGCATGAGTGAAGAAGGAACCAGGCAGAGAGAGAGAGAGAGAGAGAAAACCTCTGCAGGTTGGGAGGGTGAGGGGGTAGAATGTTAAAGGGGAAAGATGGGGTTGTTTTTAACCTCATGGCTTTCCTCTTCCCTACCAGCATCAGGAATCATTTCTGCAGCTGCGCCCAGCAAAATATCCAATCAGTGTTTGCCCTCTGCTCATGGATTAGGGGACTGAGGCTGGGCTAATGTCAGACTAAATGCTCGTCTCACCCAAGTTCACCCAAGCTGGCAGCAGGTGTACAGTGGCAGCCTCAAAGACAGGTGTAGAGGTAACCTTTCCTCTCCCTGAACTCATCTAATATTTATTGGTGTTTCTTTTTTCAATTATTATTTTCAATATATCAACTGTTACTATACAGTATATATTCAAACATACCAGCTGCATGGATGTAATTTATGAATCTTCTAAAGAGTCTGAATTTTATTTGCACTTTCTTCTAGTGTTCAATATTTTCTTCAGTCGTTGACATTTTATGGAATGTCAGGAGACATTGCTCAAGGTACCTTAAAAATATATTCAAACTACAACTGTCTCAAAATTTTAATGCAATCAGCTACATTAAAGCCAAATTTTAAACTGGAGTGGATGGTGCTTCATTACAAGAGCATTACTCCTCTTTCTTGCTCCATTTTTAGCTTGAAATCCTGAAAGTGAAAGTGTAAAACTTCCTCTGCCCGCTAGGTAAATCAATGACTACTGTCATACTGCAATCAATACAATCAAAAGGTAGAAGGTTACAAGATAAAAAAAAAAAAACTTAGGTTCAAAAATGATCTTACCCCAGACAGCTTAAAGAAACACACTTTTGTTTACACCCAAAGATGAGAGGGGGAATCAGTGTGAGTCATGCTGTTCTTGACTTTGCTGTTCACACTTTGATCAATTACTTAGTAGATGTATGATAATTTGCCATGCGTATATCAAACGCATGCTAAGCAGTGGGGGTCACCAGGACATGAAGCTATGCAATGTTTTGTAAACCTCCTGTGACTGTTGCAAAGAGCAAGGTCTTTGCAACTGTCTGTCAGAGACCTATCTTTTTCTTTGGTGAGCTGCACGGCATTCATAAGTGGAGATATCTGACTGCATCCTGATGAATGGTAGATACTGGTTTGTCTTTTCACATACACAGACTTAAAATTTTGGCAGTGTAAGGACCGTATAATCTAGGTTTATATAAATGCTTAACTGATTATTGTCATGCCAGAGACAGTGTTTAAAGCTGATCATTATATGTACCCTGCTGCATTCATCGTCACAATTATGCATGCTGCCTTTCTTATTGGTGTCATACTTTCCACATATGCTAAATAGGAAGTAATGATGTCTTATTTTTTTAATAAAAAAGATAAATAATGTTTCATGTGTTGGACTTAGATAGCTATAAGACTATAACGAATTTCATGTTCCTTGACTTTTAATCAAGAAATGCTAGGACTGTGTTTTGGGCATCTTTGTGGTTGCAGGGTTAGAGACATTATGTAGTATGCAGAGACAGACAGATACAGAGAGGCCGAGAGAAAAAGAGAGAGCTGTACTCCAGGAACAAATCGCACACACCAGCACGTCCTTCCTCTGTCCTTTTGTCTACTGGCCTGTTAGACCCTAATCCTTTCTGTCCGTCTGCTCTGTGTTTGGGGTTCTTTGTGTTTGTTCAGGCATGTCTGTGTGTCTATGTGCGTCTGTATGTGTGCGACAGAGTGGCCATGTGCGTTTGTGTGTGGCTGTTTGCGATGAAGATGTCAGATGGAGCTGATTAGCTGCCTGTTACCTTCTCTCCCAGGAGATGGGGTCTTGCCACGGGCAGAGAGTGACAGATGCAGACCCATATTATTACTACAGGAAAGAAGACTGGGTGGAATTTCTCTTTTCAAAGCATTTCTTATACCTGTTTAAATTAGAGCTGATGTTGTTTGCTTTGTTTTTATTTATTTTTTTTTTTGTAGTTAGTATTTATTGATCAATGCTTTGTAACTTCTAAATACATGCATAGGTTTACAAAAATTAACTTAAAAAAAATATTAAAAAACCTTAAAACCGTAAGTAAATAAAAGCAGACGTGTAAAATATCTATGTGAACTTGTGACCTTGACTGTTCTATGGTGTAAACCGAAGGTGATTTATGCTGTGGAGAGTCTCAGAGGTGCTTAGACTGCAGCAGAGAGCCGGAGGACACAGCAACAGAATGAGATCAGAATCTGTTTTCTTAGCTTTGGGATAGCTTCTGATATTGAGCTTAGAATTACTTTCATGTAATCCATTCCTTTTCTTAGCTGATTCCTAGAGGAGCCACATTGTGGTGCTTACTCTGGTAATCTCTTGCAAAGGCTCCAGCCTATATATCAAGCAGCAATGAACAGTATGTAGTTTGGACATTTCTCAGTGGTGCCTAAGACACAGAATCTGTAAATGGTCAGTGGTTGGATTGATAATTTAAATCATCAATTAAAATTCTTTCAGTTTTAGTCTTTTTTTTTTTTTTTTGTTTAAATAAGATGAATTATGTAAAACTGTCCCCAAAACTAGTGCAACCTTTCACACTGATCTGTGCTATTACTCCTTGTGACACCTGGTTCCACTGCCCACAGGCGGGATAACAAATAGGGGCAGCAGATACAAATGACCTTCCTCAGGCCATTCCAGTCTCCATGTCTCCTCAATCGTTGGAGGAGGGTTTTGGCAAGAGGCTGGCAAACAGAAAGAATTTTAGTGAAGTTACATTTTTGTACATGTACCATGTGGAGGTACTTTCGCAGTGGTGGCCGTAAAGGCACCAAATTGCGTGGAGCTCTTTACCTGGTAATGATGGAACATGGGTGGCAAGAGAATGGTGCTTACAGTAAGGGCTCTACCTACACAGGAATTCAGCAATTATAGGAATGCATCCTGCAGATTTCATTGTTGAGCATCCCAGGCTACTTGTTCCAGAAGCTCATTACAATAATATCATTAGAACATACCCTGCTTTCAGCACAGCGAACACGAAACAACTGCTCAAAAGGTGCAGCATTCTTTTGACACAGTCTGCGTAAAGGGAGACAAAGTGGCAACAGGTTGTGTGAGGCCCCATTAGTGAAAAAAAATATTGCCTTAGAAATGATTTTTATGTGTGCTTCCTTTTGTCTTTTTGTAAACAGTGGTATGCTATAGTAGGTGAGTTTTATTATTCCTATAGCAAAGAAACCGAGGGGCTCTCGGCAAGAGTTTTCTCCCATGCAAGTCTAAAGTGAGCATCATTAGCAAGCTGCAAAATGAAAGTAACCAGCACTGGAAGCCTGAGTGCACACAGACCAGTGCAACAAACATGGGTGTCAGCAATAAGAGTGGTGGGCTTCCAAGTGAAAGCAATGAGCTATCATCATGTCGCCTCTGTCCATAAAAAAATGCACTGAATGGCCAGTCTGCTTCTTCTCTCCACTTACAAATTGTTATTTGCAGAGAGGCAGTGGTTTTAAAAAACACTGTGGCAGACTTTTCTTTCAGTGGCTTTATATGAGGTACAGGGGTCTCTGCATTCATGAAATATTTATCCTGCAATTTAAATTCTTACATTATTGTGATATGATCAAATAATGTCTTGTATGTTTTGTTCTCCCTCTTTTCTTAATTCATTTGAAGTCTGTGTGTGTCTCTGTAAATGACTTGTGCTGAAAACACACAAGGAGGAAGAGAATGTGCAAGTGGGAGAAGGATTAATTGATTTATGTTTTGCTCTTTGCAATTTGGAACATGCTGATTGAGCCAGGGCATCCTTCAGATGAAAAGAAAAACAAAACAAAAGATGAACGCTGTTACACCTCAGTCAAAGATGATTGTGATGAGACAAAGTTTCTATTGTAATTGATTGATAGCTCACTCGGTAAGCTTTATAGTGAACGTTACTTGATATGTCAATTAGTCAATTCCAGTAGAGCACGCCTTATTAGTTGAAGTGTGTGACAGGTATTGCAGATCAATGATGCTCCATCTTTTAGAGAAGCAAAAACAAGAACAAAGTGATGAGATGGATGAATTAAAATCACAAGTCTCGGAGCTGACCTTCATATAAGCAACATAGAATGTGCTATTTCCAGGTTCTTTGTGTGTCTGTGTGCACCCTAGTGTGGAATTTACAAAAATCTTCTGAAATAGTGGTAAACTAGAGTACAGGCATTTGTAAATGGGTCCAGCTGCCTTAAAATACCAGAATGAGAAAAGCATTTTTTGTGGAGAGCAGAGATGAGTGATTCAGTGGAAAAATATATTTAATCCATATTTAATCCGGCATGTTGCCATTTAAATCCCAGCCACTTAATTTAACCTCCTTTTGTTTAATTAACCTCAGATTTCAAAGCTAATTAGGTTCAGGTATTAAAGACAGATTATTTTCCCCAACACTAGCTTCTGGCAAAAGTGTAGCTGTGGTCTTGTCTTGTAACTGATGAGATTTGATCTGGCATCAGATTGAGCCTGTAGCATGATGAGATCCAGTGAAGAGAAGTAAGCATGCTGTCGTCCATACAGTGTGTGTGTGTGTGCGTGTTTGAGAGAGTGAGAGAGAGCGAGAGTCAATGTAGGACTCAAGTGTTGTGACGATTCCATCATACTGTAATGCTTTTTGTTTTTAATAACATACACAATACTGCACTACACAATAAACACTATCATAATACAGAAACAATGGTGAGCTGAACAGAACAAATACCTGTTTTTCATTTGCAGAAAAACTAATTAAGGCCTGTACAAAGGATCAAGGCTCCCTATTCTGCTTCCTTTCACTTATTTTTATTGTGACTCTGTCCCTGTAGAAGCCTGAAAATGCAGTTTCTACTAGAAGTTGACAAAGTGTATTTTCTTTATATATAGTCATAAACAAATGTATCTAAATGTGGAACCCAGCAGCATGTGCTGCTTAGTGACGGAGCATGCCACAAGGACTGTCCTCTCTTCACCCATTCACCAAAGCAGCCACGTCGTGTTTCAATAACCTGATGGGAGATCCATGGCAAGCACTAACCTCCAATGGCCCACAAATCAATATGCACACAGCAGGGTGTGGGTAGAAAGGGGCAACATGAGCATCTCTCCTGTATGTTATTGTTGCTGTATTTGAGAGTTAATTATTGAGACAGTGATTGCAAGTAGCCAGCCTACTTGTGTGAATGAAGTGTAAACAAAAGCAAATTGGAAACAGGTATTATACAGTATCCATATAAAGACTCTTGGAGGGCTTTATCTGATTAGGACCCTCACAACATAGTATGTCTCTGAGCAAGATAAGTGAGGCACATGAAGTGGTTTTAAAGCATAGGCCTTCACATTTATTCCTCCTCCCTCCATCCATCCATCGCTCCTGTTTGATCCCCCACTGCCACTTATCCACATTTGAAATTACAAAAGGCCCTCTTATGGGTGGCTTATTACCCATGTAATGACAAAGTTCAAATGTGAATCCATCCGCACAGCTCAGAAAGCCATTGAAATGTTCTCTAAAAGGCACTGGTGGCCACTGCAACTGCTGTTAATGTATAAAATATCTGGTGTCTAAAAAAGCACGTTTGAGTTTTGTGGCTGTAGATTGAAAACTAGTTGAACACACTTGTGGATATCTATTTTATGATGTGTGTTTTTGAGCACACATGGTCTCTTTTTCTTTTTAATTTTGAGTTACTGAGCAGCCTGAGTGGTGTATGGTCACTTCTGATTAAAGTTATCCTTGTTAGGTACCCTTGTCCATGTAACTGTACCATTAATCAAATGTAGCTGGTATTGATTTCCACTTTTGTGCAAACAGATAGCAGCAGACATAAAGTGTTATGCTGTATAAAGCATCACAATCAAGTAATAGCAGAACTGTTACTTGTAAAAGACCAACACAGCAGTAATTATGAGCTCCAGCAAAGGAATATCATGGATGCAATGTTTAGATATTCAAAGAAACTGCTGGCACTGGATGGTCACTTATCAACTTACACTACTTTGGTTTCCATTTGAAAAAGCCTAGTGACATGTTATATCCATACTGAAATCTGAGTAAAGATGCCAAATCCTGGAAAATAATTTTGTTTTTTTAGCTAAACGCAGGTGACTTTTCCTTGAAAGTAAATCTTTTGATATTTCTGACTTTGCCTTCCCTCATCACAGCAGTAAGCAACTATTTCCCTCATGCACTTACAGTAGCATGAAAGGGTAAAGAGAAAATACCCCAAAACCTGCATGAATAAAAAAGAATGGTGCACTTTTTTTTTTTTGACGAAAGGTGTTTATATTTTCATTTAGTTTACTTTCTAAACTTGGAGTGCAAATTGAAAAATTCATTCACACATACTCAAACACAAACATACTCTCCACCATTTCCCTTACAGCCTGAGCCCTTGAATAAATAAATCATTAGGATTGTCAAAGCTTTGCAGCTATCGCACCAACTGAAGAATATTTAGTACCGAGTGATTCTCACTGTAGGATACCACTGTAGTATTGATGCTTCTTAGTCTGCTGTTCAGGTGTGCGCACATACGCCTCACAAACTTAATTTGGCCCAACAACAACAGGAATACAATGAAGGGCCTCTCATTCAGGGCCTCAGCATAATTAACTGGAGAGGCTGAATTTAGGGATTACTACAGGAGGGGCAGTGAATTAAAGCTCAGCTGATGAGTTGAAGTTTCTTAATTTGTTCTCCCCCGTAATTCCAAAATGGATTAGCAGTAGCTTTAGTCGCCTCTTTCCAACGATTAGCACGGCTCACTCAGTTTAGCATTTAATGGCAGGGAGGAGAGAAGAGAGCGGAGCATGGGGATGGTTACACAGCTTATGAGCCAACTTGTTCAGCGGTAAATGCACAGCAGTGTTGAGCAGATAAAGGCATTTACTTACTTAGGAGTCAGAGACAATGAAATAAGGTCCATTGTTCCAATTAAATCAGTGTGATAAGTGCTGAAAGAAAATTTAACTATTTAACCTCATCTACTGAAGGTACTGCATTTCCCTCATTATCTTTGTATTTAATGAGAGAGAAGGATGTGGCACTGTTTATTGTAATTTATTGCAGATACATTAGCTATGAGAAAGTCTCAAGTTCTCTGGGCTTCCTGTTCCTACTGTATCTATATGGTATGTTTATCTAATCTCCATCACTCTCCCCCTCTCCCTCCCTCCCTGACCGTCTGTCTCCTCGGCAGCACCAGGATAGAGGACTTAAGACTGTCAATTAGGGTTAAAAGGCTCTGAGGGTGGTGGAGAGCAACAGAGTATGACGGCTGGACCTGGCACAGCACCTGATGCCTAATAACAAAAATTGACAGGGCTTGTTTTTAATTCTCCTGCTACTTCGGGCCATATTGCTCAGGAGCACAATACAGCCGCAGGGTGGAAAGCTGCACCTTCAGGCAGGTTGCTCCATTATCCCAGTGCTCCCACACATGCATGCTGGAGTGCAAGTGTGTCAATAATAAACAATGCCAGTTGAAATGGAAAATACTGTACTCTTTCTTGGATGCAAGCATAGAATTCTGTCACTCTATTTGTTTTTGCATGTAAAAAAAAATAGAATCAGAGGATGTGAAATATGAGATTACATTAAATTCAAGGAAATAAGTTATTTTAAGCTTTTACATGACAAACCTTCAGTGATGACAATAAAAATGAAGACAATAAAAAGCCTCCACTAAACCATCTACTGTAAGTGAGGTTTAAAGAATTAATAGTGTTATTCTTGAAAGCAAAGAAATTGAGTATGAACTGCTTTTTGATCAATGTTAAGTACTTTGCGGTGATGCTTGGATCTACACCAAGAAAAATCAAGTTGTGAGATGAGATATGGGCTGTTTTGTTGTTGCAGACCCACAAGCAGATATTCTTCTTCACAGAAATTGTTTGCAATGACTCACCTACATAAATCTGCATTTCTGCCTCTCTTGGGCTATTCTTATCACCACAACCACTCACTAATTTTCTACCGCTTTATCCTCCACTGAGGGTCGAGGGGTGCGCTGGTGCCTAACTCCAGCTAACATAGGGTGAGAGGCGGGGTAGACCCTGGACAGGTCGCCAGTCCATCACAGGGATCACCACAATAAGATCCAAATTATAATTCCATTTAGGCATTATGTCATGTTTTCATAAGATAATTCAGATGATTGTGAAAAGAGTACCTTGTTTTTTTTCAAAGAATCATAATTTGCTTGTTGAATTGTAATGAAAATAACATGATAACATCTCCTCAAGAAACTTTACTGCATAATAAAAAGTGAGACACTAAGATATTGCTCAGTTGGCCTAACTGCATGATTACATTTAATAAGCTTTTTGTTATTCATGACAAAATGTTACACAGAAAAACTGTGTGAGGCTGCTGGCAGTATTTGGACTCTCACACTGTCAAAACAGCCAATAAAATAGGTGAGAAGGTCCTGTAGCCAATTAGGAAGCAGTAAAAGGCAGAGGCTCTGGAGAGGTTTTATTGTGAAACAGCTTTGTTGCAACAAACTCAGATTATTTTTAGCCCCTGCCCAAGAGCAGTGGCTTATGAAAGGTATATGAATTCTGTATGCCCTTGCTTGGGAAATGTCACACCTGCCTCATAATGTCAAGACTTGAATTCAGTCCTTGCTTAAGGTATGAATTCAAAAACCACTTTCATTCTGGAGCTGTACATGTGCATTCTCATTAGGATCTTTTGTATTCTTCATGGGGAGAAAAAAAAGGAAAGCTAATCTAAGCCTACTACTAAGGCTACTGACAAATTAGTGGGTAGATGCTCCTCATGCTTAGTTGCTCTAAGCATAGGGAGGCTGTCTGTCTGATTAGAGTGATGCAGGCATGTCATTGCTGGACAGCTTTCATCAGGAAACTCAATTGCCATGGTGACAGCCACGTAATCCAGGGTGGGAGAAGTGGGCGGACTTGTGACATACTGTGTCATATTTGCAGGCACTTATATTGCTTATTCGGGTACTTGTACTGATGTTGCCTTTGTTTACCATAGGTTGTTGTTGTTTTATCATGGATGGATACTTTATATCTGAATTAGTGCGAGTGAAGTGGAGAGTGGTCATTCAGCATAATGTAACAGGCCTTTTGGTATCAGTGCTTCGCTAATAAGCCATTTATTTTCCACTGTGTTCATCGCTGATACGCAGAGTGTCGGAGTCTCTGTAAACTATTATTTATGTCTCGGCTTTCATGGTTAGGTTAAAGACAAGTGTGGTGGAAAATGGACACTTCTGCATGTAAGTTAGAGTTGAACAGAGAGACACCTCTGTGTGGCATTAAATCACTGAGCCATTCTTGTGCCAGAGGGTCCAAGTAATGCTGACCTCTGCCATGATCACAGTTGGTTTGACAACAGCTACACTTCACACATGCACCCTCAGGCTTATGTATCAACTCTCCTCCAGAGACTATACTAACATGACTTGTATCTCTAATACCACTAGTAATACTCTTGCTTATATACACAGACACTATCCATCCGTGATTGACATCACCTGTCCTTTGAGGATTGTGCTGTGCTTTAGTATTGGTATATACCCAATTATCCATTTAGTAAGTGGTATATACTCAGTTAAAATAATACCCAATACAACTAATTAGCACACACATTGTTCACCAGGACAGTCAGTCCTGAACAAATCTAGAATGAACATGGAATGAGTTCAAAGTGGATTTTTTTCTCACATCTGTTTGCTTGACTTGTATTATTACCCCAGGATTAATTACTACAGTATTAAGCCTTTGGTAATCGTATCATGTACTGTAAGTATTCCTCATGGTCCAGAGCAAAGGTTTTCTCTCCAGTCATTTTATGTAGCCTAAATGCACTTATTATAAAATGAATCTGGCAGTTAATTTTATGGTAATCAAAGCCCCATTTTCCCAAGGTTACTTCGTGTCATTGTATTTTATTTTTTGGCATTAAACTGAGATGAAGTTGCTATCAAGGGTATGCACAATTGCCATTGTTCAGTACAGTAAAACTGATTACAGGTGAGAGAATAGCAGAGACAAAAGGCTACGTTCATTGTGCATCCACCTCAGCGTTTATGGAGTGGGTGGGATTCTGTATGACTCATTTGACCATGAGCCTCTATGAAAAGAATGGGGGCTCCACAACGTACATGATGCCATCTCATAATTGATCAAACACGGACTTTGTCAAGGGGGAACGGTCATCAGGTTAGAGTTTTTGTATAGATAATAGGATGCCACGTAGTTCACTGATTGGTTTCCAGGCAAGCAGAGCAGCAGATGAGAAATGCAAACATGAAAGGCTACGTTAGGATACCTGTCAAATCTGTCAGCTCCTCAACCATTCTGTGCATTACCCTCCTTATGATTAATTAAAGACTTATCAGTGTTTTGAAAAATCTGAGTGAACGATGGGAGAATAATGATATTGTGTTTGAACATGTTATGTTAGCTCATGTCAGTGATTTGTGGTAAATCATTTGGATTTAGCAATTGAGATTCATTGCTAAATCCTAACCTAAGCGTTCCCTGAAAATCCTCCACATCAACAAATTCATCCGTTAATTATTTTTACAGGAAGAATTCTGTCACAGCTCTTGTGTGCCAGTCTATCCTGTTTGTTCCAACATCCAATCCTCAGAGTGGACAAACTCTTCATGATTAGACTCCATCTGTGGGAATACCCAGTGCTCTCCCTTCTGATGGTTTGAGCCTGATGCTGTGTGGCAGCTCTGGCACTCCACTGCCTAAACACATCTGTCATGTTTTGTCATAGTGACATAGCAACCAGCCAAGTCCCACCTCTGTGGCAGGGTATACAACATTGCACTGCAGATACATCTGTGTGCATGAATAGCTAGAATAATAGTTGCAGTGGTGTGGTAGTTAATACTGAGTAAAGTGTGATTAGACTGCATGTTAGGATAAGTAAAAGATTGAGCATCTGGCTGCTGGGGGAAAAAAAAGTTAATGCACTCAAGCAAATAGAAATGTACCTCCATATTAAATAATTTACATTTTACCACTGTTCAAATCAGTGGGCTAAGCAGGGAACTTTGCTTTCTTCTGCACAAGCTGTTGCAGGCAAAATCTTATTTATTTCCATTTTTTCTTCATGATACAAATTTATCTGAAATATTAATTTAAAAAGAGACTTACTGGCACTTCACAAGCCTTCTCATCCATCCAACTTGCTCTTATTTAACACCCATGGCAAATTATTCTCTTTGATTCCCCTTTTTCTCAGCTTTCTTAGCTAGAATTGATTTGATAGGGCCTTGAAAAAGGCAGGACAGTATGCTCTTCTGGGCCTATGCGTACCCTTTGGCCAGACCCGATTCCAAAAGTTTACACTTCTTTCAACAATAAACAAGCATCCATGGAAAAGTTACAATTTGTATGTGTCAGTTGTTTTTCTAAGGAGATAAATCCTCTTTATTGTTATTTTCTGTTGCCTCAGCATTGCATTAGAAAATATTTGAAGAAAGCCTGGGATGCACAATGTACAATCAATAACTTATATGAAGAAAATAATGTGGAAAATAACTCCTCAGATTGTCTGGCCTTCTAAAGTTAAAATTCCAAAGCTAAATCTGTATTTATTTGCTATTAATACTTTAAACACACACAAAAACCATGAGTACAAGGTGGAAAACAAAACATGTATACCATTTAAGGACATACAGTAGCACGACAAAGCTTACTGAATAAGAGCCATTCTTGTTTGCAAGACTGATTCTATGAAGCAAAGGTTTCCTTCTTTCTGAAGGAGAAAGAAAATGTTATTAGTGGCTCTTGAAATAAGCAACACATGCACATGTCTCGGGTATGTGTGTGGCCACATGCCTCTTGAGCTACACTATCACAACACAGAGAACAGGACTGTTAAAGTCATGTGACAGGGTATCAATGATGTACCAAGTGCATGGATTTCAGGGCTGAAATCTGAATAAGGTGTAAAATTAAAGTGAATATTTCTTTGGCACCATAGAGGATGACTGTAATTGTTAATGAAGTTTATGAATATATATATATATATTTTTACATGCTTTATCCAGAATTCTTATCCAGACCTCCTTTTTGCAGTACATACAAACCATTTTAGTTAAATAGAGATCAAACAATACTGGTAAATGCATAAATATAGCAAACTTGACTTCATCTGTCCAATCATAAGCAATAAATGTACATTTTTTTTAGAAAACCAAACTGTTGGCACAAATGTTTTGATAGGAAAATAGGAAAAGAATTGCATGAGGTAATGTAGTTGTTGAATGGTACAGCTTGTGGAATGCTGTCCCTTTTAATTCTTGTCTCAACCACAGGGTTTCTGCATAAACTGTCACATGGGTGGAAATAATTCTATTGTCTCTGCGGTGTCGCTGCTAAGCATTTACCGTGCACAGACAACAGGCTAAGTTGAAACACTTGTTCCCAGTGGCCAGGCAGCGTGAGTGACAGGGATGAAGGGATGAAAGCCACTGTCACTCAAGATTTTGTTGACTGTCATCAGAAATGTGGTGCCTGTCACCACATTGAGCTGAAGACGGGCACAGGTGGAGCTAAAAGTGAGAAAAAACTGCGGAGAGCGTTAGTTGTGACTGACAGGAAGAACAGAGCAATTACAGCACCTGCCAAGGGCTTTGAGTTCAGCCCAGGTGAGACTAATTGAGGAAGAATTGTGTATCATTCATAGTGTTTTTCATTTCAATCTCTGCGTGGTTTTGTCAGATATTCAGAGCAGACTGATATTTTTTCGCTAACATGACCTACCCAAAATCATGTTCATAGCTCTTACAGCCTTGACCCCAAAATGGTTATAGCTTATATTATCTGTCCTTAGAGGATTTTTTTTTCTTTTAAAAATTAAAATAAAAGAGTTGTGTCTTATTTTGGTTTTATATAAAATTTACTGAATGATGAATTTCAATTGCTTTGTACTTTTACCTTTGTCAGGATAAACGAATCAGGGGGTCATATTCACAGCACTGGCATCTCCAAGTGTACACAGTCTCTAAACAGCAAGAGACAAACATGGCTGTTCTCCAGGAACACAAGATGGTCGAGGCAGATGGCCAATTACATCCCATAATGCCTAATTGTAAATGATGAGGCAGGTGTCAAATTAGGCCTACCTACACATGAATGGGAATACATAAGACTGAGCTGGAGGCAAGTACATTGTGTAATCTGTAAGAGAAACTCAGGTAATAAGGATTACAATGACTATATATGGAAAAAAGCACATATACATGGTTTCATGTACCTCTTAGTGAGAGACATGTGACTTTTCAAAAGCTCCTGCAATTACAGACCATGTGAAAATGACACGGAGCACATACACACAGTGTTGCCGAGTTTGCCAAGGTTCATTTCACTCAGTGAGAAGAGGATGTTGCTAGGTCGCCGAGGTTTAAATATCACAGCTAGAGCTTTTCAGAGCAATCATTAGAAAGCTTTGACCTCCGTAAAGATGCAACCCAGGAGATGCTTTCAGTAGATTATGAATTTTTCCAATCAAATCAGCAACAAGTGTTTTGCCAAAGATAGTTTCTTCCTGCTGGAAACAATACTTCTTTAAAAATACACTTAAAAAAAAAAGGTTCTTTTAGTGGTTGATGCGTTATGTACTGTATCACATAAATGTAACTGATGAAGGCTAAAGTAAAAGTGCAATGTTAACTGTCAATGACAACCCAGTTCACCCTGTGTGTTCACATAATGATATTATCAGGGTGTGAGGAAGGACAGGATATGACCCTGAAGTATACATTTTTACATACAGTACATAGATTGTTAGGTAGGCATGAGACTTGTATAGTAAAAGTACAGTATCAGGTTTTATTTCTGGATATGTAGGATTGGCATTTCAAAAGCGCTAATGCACGATTTAATCACTGGGGAGGACGACATTCATGCTGTTATTTTTACCAACGACGTGCAATGTACATTAAAACTATCCCTTCAGACAAAGTAGTGTGTTGAATTGTTAAAAAGGAAAAAAAATGAAACAACACAACATTATGGTTCTGCAGTAAAGGTGTTTGGGCGTCAGTGAGTCACACAATGACATTGTGCATTACTCAAGCCTAGGAAGGGCACTTTGATTGTCTGAGCCAGTTAAATAAGTTGGCATTGCGTTCTCCTCAGCTCTCTGTTTGCTTATCACTTTCCCCTTACAGGTCACTCTGTCCCCATTCTCCTGCTTGTCCTCGCAAACCTGATTATTTCCTCTCCTTCCAGACACAGTCTCTTCTGTTAATTAGAACAAACCTTTTAGTCATCGAACATACATCTCTTCTCTGACCGGCCAAGACCAGAGTAGACTTGCCACAGACGATCATTAATTTGAAGTGTCTACCCTTTCTGTCTTTTCCCAACCCCTGCCACCTCTCTCTGCCACCTCTCTATCCAGAAGCATTGAGCTGCTAAATGGCCACAAGCAACTGTCCAGAACGACCCGGCAGTGAATATTAAAAATCCATCAGGCAGCAAATCAACAAGCCAGTACATGGCAAACAGTATTATTTTCATATGGTGTTACTGTCACCCTTGGCCCACCATTAACACAGTGGTGTTAGACAGAAAGTAAATCAGTGCCTTTATTGCATCTGGAAACCAGCAACCTGTGAGGGACTTTTGACCTGTTGGTTCAACATTCTGTAACATGACTGTGACGACAACCATGTTATGGTGTCTGTCTGTGTGCATATGCATATTTGGTTAAGAGGGTAAGATAACAAATAAACAAACTTTAGGACACCGATAAAGGAGGAAAAAAAAAAGAAACAGAGGAATGCTGAGAGCCCCAGACAAAGACATGTTGATTGCTTGCACTCGTCCCTATAAAAGCTTGCCCTTTCCTGAGCAGCCTGGCCCCTCTCGCTTATGAGCATTCTCGTATGCTTTTAACGACACTCTCTACATCTATGTTCAGAGCCTTCGCCCCAGGAAGACACTATTCCATTAACCCCCCTGCCATGCACCCAAAGGAACACACAGACACATTTTGATGAAGCTGTGCAGCGTGTAGAGATCTGCAGGCCTGAGGTGCTGGGTGGGATCATACAGGTGGGGCTCTGGGAATTTAGGATGTATAGAGCAAATACACGGAGGGTGGAAATAGATAAACAACAACAACAACAAAAAAAAAAAACTAATACACTCAATACCCTGGCTGTTTAATACGCTCAGTGTCCAAATACACTGCTGGAGACTTTGGAAAGACACATACAAAACAAGAATAGATCAAGGACATTTTTACACACACACACATTATGCTGCAATTGCATGTTTTGGAGGGAACAAAATTTCCTCCAGAATGCTGTTTTCTGTTTATTTTAATGAGCTAATTCAATCAATAAGTGTTTTACTACTCCCTATCAATCAGCAAAAGGGGAGTTTTATATAAATATATATGTCCAAAGTACAGATTCCTTGAACCTGGTTTGCATAACAATAATATTTGCAATTGGGAAAATGTTAATCATGATCGAGATGAATGTAAAAAAAAAAAAAAAATACATGAAAAGTAAATTACAATTTTTTTCAAAAACCATGTTGACCACTGCTGCCACCCATTCCTTGTTGACATCTCAGTTTTGTGCCTGTTTGGGATTTCTCTCCACTGTTTGGACACAATGGGCTTTTAGTTGCCAGTGTACTCCCAGCACAATGGGCAGCAAAAAGCAATAGCAAATCCCTAGACAGCTATACTTGGGCAAAGGACTCTTTCCCCCTGACCCACTCCACATGGCCAGCTGAGTGCCCCACATTGCCTACCCACTCCACAGCATATGGAAGCAAAGAGCTGCCAACAGTGCAAATGGTGGTTTAGATCCATCTGAGCCCAGCTGTCACAGGGTGACACCTGGGGCATGAGTCTACTCAAACTAAACTCTGCTACAATCAGGCCATGGGTGCACTGAAGACAGAATGCTGCAATATATGTGCTCTCCTCCCTTCATCCAACTTGATAAGCATGTCATCTTTCCCACTTTCCAAAAACTCTTACACAGACATATAAAAAGAGAAATGATAACCCTGACTTGTGTGAAAATGGTGGTTTTATTTTTGTTATACAATTGTTTTTTTTGTTTGTTTCTTTCTTTCTTCCTTTCTTTTTTAATTACTGGATGTTCCACAGCATTATTTCCTTTTCCCAAATAAATGAACAGCGACCACTGTCTCTAATGCTCCTTCTCTCCAAGCCACGGGGCAGACATTAGTGTCATACTCTGTTCAGTGGAGACTTGTCATAAAAGACACATCAATAACCAGAGACATCACAATGTACTCCAGTGTTATTATTCTTTAATGCTAGCAGAAGCAATATTTAATGTCTTGTGGATTTTTTTTTCTCCTGCCTGCCATTGCTTATCTGTGGGGTTTCATTATCATACAAAGCCCCGTGTCAGTGGTGGGGGGGGGCAAGGGGCGGGGGGGGGGGGGGGGGGGGGGGGGGGGGGGGGGGTTTGTGGGAGATAACAGCCAACCAGTTAGCTCATTTTACTAACCCCCTTTGTGTGTGTTTCTTGCTGTCATGGCTAAAGATGATGGTTTTGTTGTATGTTTGGGAGACTCTGTCACAGTAATCCTCCCTACATGCTGCTCTAAACCCAGTGGCGCACGATCCTGAGTTGCTCAGGTGCCACTGCATACTATAAGCAAAGGGGTTGAAGACGAACTGCATCTAGCAGGAAATAAAACAAGTTGGACAAAGGTAAAAAGTCATTCAGTCATCTGTGCTTACTCAGCTGATTTTTTGTGCTGTATGTATTTGAGAGAGAGAAGGGAAATAGATGCAGCAAGAATGTGGACTGCTTAGATAGCCAATTTTATTTTTGGAAAATCATTCCACACCTTCCTTATAAGGCATCTCCTCTTATTCCATCTGGGAGATGGCACTGGCTTTTTTCCTTTGTATATCATGCCTGTCACGCATTTTGGGGCTGCAGTGTAAACTTGCTGCCAGGTTTGGCCTGAAAAACACATCTCTATGCCGGGACCCACTGCCTTCAGCAGCATGGCTGTCGCATGCCCACATCCTTCCAAGTATATCCAGCATATTCAAGCCCATTCAGCTTTCTTTTACCAAAATGAGAAGCATCTGCAATGTCAAGTGGGGAGACGGGAGATGTAGACACCCAGTCAGCAACCTATTCATTTTCCTTTGGCCTAACCTTCGTGACAGTGAAGAGTTCTTTCACACTTACAGAAACAAGACAGCTCGCATATGCACACACAAAATTATTAGGAGCCAGAAAAATATGGCAAAATTCATCAACTTCAGACTGGAGGCTCTCCAAAAGGCAGAGCAAACTATAATTTATCATGAACATCTCTGACCTAATTTATTATTCTCACCCTTCCAGTTCACTATATCTGCCCTCATGCCAGTCAGACAACTCAAGCCACTCTCAGAGGCCTTTAACATAATATACATTTTCCCATGTGAAATGGTTGTATTAGTGATCCTGTAAGAGCAAACTGGTGTTCGGCTAGTTTGTCCATATGGTAAGTGGTTTGATACTAATAAAAAGTCAGCTTGCATCAGGTGCTGTGATGGCAAGAGGCCATCACACGTGTGTATTACGTGTGTTAAGGTGGGTATTGAGGATGCTGGAGGTAAGGGTGGGAATAAAAAGGCAGTCATTATAATGTGTTACCTTGCCCAGAGGAACGAGCTACATGAGGTGTATAATGACATTTAGCACTAGCACAGAACTCTAGGGATATGTCTAATTACAAGGCAAATCAACGAGGAGGCCGTGGGCTGCTTTAAAAGGCATCGGCAAATGCAGTAAATGGCGGAGTACATAGGAACATCAAGAATATCCATTTACATGCAATATCTGTTTACATCAACACTGACTCTTCCTGTCACTGCTGTACATTTCTCATCTGCTCACACCCAAATGTGTGGAGTGCACACATTAATACAGAAGCTTCCCCATGGCTAATACAGCTGTTGGCTTTAATAACATGCATTAGAGTAAGCATAACCCTGGAGGGTGGCGCTCCAAAATGAAGTCTAAGGCTTCCATCTCCCTCAGTTACAGCACCCTATTCTTTGCACTGATTAATTTGAGAAATCTATGTGTGTTTTCTTGATCTTTGGAGGAAATCTGACAGGCCAGTGTGCCTGCAGATCAGAGAGGCCTCTGTTTGGGTGGCTGCATAATTAGGACAACTGTGTTGACAGTGCTGCAAAGTGGCCTGCTTTTTTCAACACTGCAGTGTTTTTTACCCTTCTATGTTATGTCCTTTCCACTTTAAAAGACTCCCCATATTATTAAAAAAAATCTACCTTTTGTAACTGAACTCTGGTAATGTGGTGGTTGTTAGATGTGGTTAAAAAAAAAGCAAAGAGCATGGAATTTGTGACCTAAATGAGCCCATTTGTTCTGTCAGGTGGCCAAGGGCCTATGAGGTTACATAGTCCTAGGTTTACAGTGACTTGTTGTTTCCTTTGCAGGTTTTAAGACTGACATGCTATCCATTGTTCACCTCCAACAATGCATGCTGGGATGAGTATTTGCTCCCTGTGACCTTCAGTGGGAATATGCAGGGTGAAAATTATCCAAGTATTTGGCTAGATCCCTGGATACACTGTATATGGACTCAGTGCCAAACTTATTTGATGTATAGATAGGCTAAAGATGGAACACAGGGAGTTTAATAGAGACTGGCACTTTTATTTATTTATTTATTTATTTATTTTAATTTTAAGCAAAAGCTAAAATAAGTACAAATAAAAAAAAAAACATAACTCCCTGGTAGCCCTTTTTCATTTCATTTATCTCCGTTGCCAGAGATAGTGATGTGGGTACATGCAGCAAAAAATGTCTCTTCCGTCTGATTTTGTGCCTTCATTTTAAATTAGTGTTTTGTGTATTTTTCTTTCTTCATCCTTCTGAGTTCAGCCTTTTATTCTCGCTTTTCATTTCATCTGTTTGAGGTTTCTGAGACCCTCAGAAGGGAGAAGAGACTGTGACAGTTCTGCAGGGAACACTTGTCATACTGCAACAACATGTCTAATTGAGCCACGTAGCTCAGTGCCATCCTCTTGCCACAACCAGTCAGGAACTGCTCAATCGAACCGTGAGTGGAGATCCATGTGGGTGTGTGTTGAAAACGCTGTGTGTGGGTGGCTCGCTGCCTGGCAGGCTGGCTGGGTAAGATGAGGGATCCTGGCGGTGCTGAAATTCTCCATGGCAAGGTTTGTCGGCCTGTTGTGTAATAGATGACATATCTTCATTTGTGAACCTAATCGCTGATTTACACTCCCTGTAATGACATGTGAAGTCAGATTCAGACTCTGTAATGGGCAGTGGAAGCTAGCCAGAGGTGTCAAAATGGTTTATCTGTCACTCACAATTTTTTTTCACCCCTTTCTTTTTTATGATGTGTTCTCATCTTTTTAATCCCTTCATGGGCTGATTTGTCCAGTCCCTGTAGAAGCTATCAAAAAAGTTTAGTGATCAGTTTACTTGAAGGAATGGAAAGTATACTGGCAGAAGGGATTCAATGGCTTGGCTTACACAGCACTAAGCAGAATCCCATTGTATGCCATTTTTATTCCTTGCATTTATTGAGGATTATAGATTTATGAAATAGGACAATATGTTTTGTTTATGGTTAGAAAAGCAAATCAATTCAAAATTAAAATGTTGCATATAAAATGCATCCTAATTAGTAAGAAATCTAATGTTCTAATATTTATTCTAATGTTCTAATGTTTATTTGGTTATGAGGTGGAGACAAAGAGATGAAGGAAGAGATCAAGCTGTGACTGTGACTGTGAGACCCTACCTATTTCCAGGAAATCAACACACACTGGGGTTTGATATATTGGATCCCCTCTTCCATCTAATGACAAGTGTCCTTTATGATTTTGTACAAAATTCCTTGTCCTTGTGTGGTTCAAATAAACACATTAAAGGCAAAATGATGGATGGCCCCTGTGAAAGAAAGGCCCCTAGAAAGTGGATAGAGGATACAATATGTATTCTCCACCCGCAGGGGTTGGGGATGGGAGACTTCCTATTAATTATAGTGAAAGGAATTTGCCCCACTGCATATTGTTCAGGTCCATTGGATACCATGGTTGCATGCATGTGTATGTATGTATGTGTGGTGGCTCAAATGTCCCACTGTGGCTTGTCAGTGTTCCACTAAACAAAGCTGACTTAAATGGTTGCCTTTTAAAATGCCTGGACCCTAATTAAGCCCTCTCCACACTGCTGGGGATGAGTAAGATGCAGTCTTTCTCTCACTCACTGTGAGTCCCATAGGTCTGTTCAGATTTTTCATTTCTTTATTTTTTTTCTCCTCTTCTAAGACATTTTGCCTTGACTTTTAACCACTTCTAATGGCTAAATTGTGTCTGGCATGTATGTCTGTGCCAGCATAAGCCCACACCGACAGCGCTTTGATAACACAAAATCCATTGTCAGTAGCTTTATTCTGGTAACAGGTGAGCGCTGAACTAGTATATGTTTCTGCTCATCAGGGACCTGTCTAAATGGACAACATCACTGGTTGGAGTTTGTCAGGTCCTGCATTTCCTTTAATGTCTTTCCTACAGTTGCCTACAAATAAATCTTGTCTGAGAGGTTGGAATTCTCAACATATTTGTCACAGACTTTTCTATTTAACCTTTTGATAAGGAAATGACTTCCCCAATGACTTCATGAATATGAGGAGCATGTCGAGTGAGCTGACCTTCTAGATGTTCTTTAGCTGTAGTTACACACAGTGGTGACATCCAGACAAAGTCGGTCTTTGAGATATTAAAGGTTTTGGTCATGTACAGACCAAGCAGTGATTGATGGTCCTGCAGTCTTAGCTAAGCTGTTTTTTTGTCGTCTTCCTCACAGACATACAAGACAACAATCATTCTCCATCTGTCACATACACCTACAGCATGATGGTATAATTAATCGGAAAAATACCTTGATTAATGTTTTTCTCTGGGCTTAGTAGATCTTCGGTAGATAAAAAAATGGTGTGATAAACAGCCTCTGTTTGGATTTTGTTCTGTGTAATTAGCAGCTATGACCTTCAGCTTGTGCAAAGAACCTATTCGATAAAATCAGTTCATATTCCTCAGCAGCACTGTTTCCATTCTTCTCCTCTCTATTTCATCTGGCTTGCTTTAATCTTGTTTCTCACCGAGCTGTCACAAGTAAATAATGAGTAGACTTTAGATGTCTTTGAATCGCAAGACCTTACCAGGTGATAGCTCAAATGGCACAGACTAATAAGATTTTTTTTTTTTTAAAGTATCCCTGAACCTCATTAGGAGCTTTGCAACCTGAAGCCAGGGTCACTTGATGATATTGAGCCCTAGTTATTGAAAACCTCTTGATCCTGGAGATCACAGAAATATGCTTCACCGTGATGGCAAGAGAGAGAACAGTTTCTACAGATGACAAACGATATGCTTTGGGCTTGGAGAACACAGGCGACAGAGAGAGAGGGAGATGGAGGGCCAATAGAGGTAGACAGAGGAGACAGAAAGAGTGAGAGAACATAACACTGTTTATTTCTGTGTGACTCCAAAGCCTGCAGATGAAAAGTCACATCATGTCAGACCAGTTTTGATGCATGCTGCCCACGGAAGAGGCAGCAGGCAGATATACTGAGGGTAAGAAAGCTATTCAATCAACATTTCCGGAGGGGTATCAACATCAATGTTTGATAGTGTCCTATATAGATGAAACATGTAAATAAATCATTTCTATCTCTCACAAGCGACTGTGAATACAGGCAGCCTTGAGCAATAAAGAAGTACAACATTTACCCTTGCTATGTTGGATAAATCCTATGCTAATCTGATTCAGTGCCTTCATATATTACATTTACAAATAATATTTATATCCACGAGGTTTGTTTCAGTCATTTCTGGCAACATGGTCACATTTGGTGCATCATTACGCGCTCCAACAGAAGTTGTCTATGAAATAGTGGGCAACTTACTGTGTATAATGCTGCATTAGAATGTGCCCGGATAGTCAAGTCTATGAGTTATTTTCAGTTGAAGTGGAACTTAGCTAAGGCCGGCTACTATGAATAATGCTCTTTTCAAGAATCTTTGAAAGTTTCTTTTCTCAAGTTTTCCATCGGCCTCAACTCCCCATTATTCTGGCACATCTCTTCCCTCTCATCCCTCTTCCTGCCCTTTCCCTGCATGATGACTTCATTACCTCGGAGTTGCAGGGATACCAGCAATAATTATTCATAAAAAATATGCACCTTCAAATTAATGGAGAGGCATTATGCATACTGCTCTATCCCGGTAATATATTTGAAGGTATTTTTATCACAGGGTAACACTGGTGCACAGGTTAGGACCTGCTGCCTATTATTCATATTTAGCACTATTTCAGCCAAGGTTAAATGTGAGTATAAAAGAATAAAGTGGTAATAATTGTGTCATTACAAGGAATATGTGTTAATGCCCGCTGCTCATTTTAGTTAGAATCACCACTTACTCGCAGCACTCAGGAATTTTCCTGTCAGGCAAATTCTCAGCCTTTGGTTTATAAATTCTCTTTTTATTTAACAATACTTTGGCAGAAGTGTTTTTCAAACCAAGTGTAAGCTGCCCAGTGCAGAGTGAACATAAACAATAAGATCATCAACCAAATGTCTGTGAAGGTTTGCAGTCATCCAGGTCATACTCAGAAGTTAACTGTAAGTGTATTGACTTGAGTTAAGTTAAAGATGATTCACCTCTCATCTAAGATTTTTATTCAGTTATGACTGGTGGATTAATACAGGCATTTTAGTCTTTCTGGACTGGATACCTGTCTAGAATGAGAATCGGTGAATGACCTGCATTGTTTCACATAACAACTGCTCAAATGTATGTTTACCATTAATGATAAACTTACTTAGAATCACTGGCACCACCAAATGAAGTCATTAAATAGTTTCTGTGAATCACACCTGTTATATACTCATGTTGGCTCTTCTCAGTTTGTGAGAGACTTGTGATGGCAGCACTTAAAAAGCATAAGTGAGTGGTCCAACAGACTTTCATCTATATTGTTGCTTGCACTCTTGTGGCCAGGGGTAATAATTACCCAAAATGTTACAAATGACTCCTTTACTGGGGAAATAATATATACTCCCCAGTTTTATTAAGTGTCAACCAGTCTAATATTTCATTTGTATTATTTACAATGATAAATGTAGAATACCAGACTGCACAGTGTACACTGTGGTTTTACACTCTGTGGTTGACTACAACTCTTTTCTTTTAGTTGGTAACAGATATAACTCCCACCATTGGCCTGCACAGTATTACATAGCTGCATTGTGGTGATGGAAAAGGTGAGGTAACAGATAGAAAGGCTGAATGAAATGAAGTGAGACACAAGAAGTCAGACATAATGAGAAGAACTCTTAGGACAGGAGGTTCAGATTGTGACATGTTAATTGCTCCTCTGCAGCCAGGTGTATGAGAGAGTTGTCATCCCATAGGGTTTAAACTACCTGGCAGTCATAGCTCTATACTCCATTCACACTTGACATGAACAAATGTGTGAGCACTGTCTGCAGTAGCATAACAGAATGTGATGTTTATCATCCCAGAGGCCAACACATCACATCGACTGTCCAGCTCACTACAAATGATTGCGACAATCTCGCTAACTGAGAATTTTCCTCACTCTCGCATGCCATTATCCATTTATATCCCTTTATGAGCCGAGGGCAAGGAGCATACAGTACTTTTTCACGTATCAGTGCAGTTTTACATTGGTATACATTGTACCTTTGGGCGTGTCACAGACGAAAGATTTGTTTGATCATGACTCCCAAATGGTGGTCCTACTGTGTCATACTGTGAGAGATGTTCAAAGAAGGAACTACAACCAACGATACAACCAACGATAACAGTGTCAGAAAATTAGAATAAACTTCCCACAGTGAGTGTGCTGCCTTTGACTAGCCAATGAAAATGCAACATGTAATGACCTGTTAATCAGCGCTTCACATCTGAGGCAAAAATGTATATAGAGTGCCAGCATACAGAATACAATAGGTATATGGGATTATTTTGCTGTTTTGCAATGGCACATGTTAATGTTGTTGCCAACAAGCTGATGATGCAACTGATGAATTGCATCGTAGCCTATGATTCAATGTAAGTATCACAAATGTACAGTGTGCATGCAACATATTTGATGGCTTCGCCAAGTTGATTAGATTTGTGTCATGCAGTGTGATTTATAATGAACTGAAAAGATTCAAACTCACAGTCTGTTGGAGGCATTAGAGGCTTTAATTCCCTGCCCTCCCAAAAATTCTCTTTGCAGAATCTGAATCTGGGTGACTTTTTACAGCCTTGAGTTTGGATATTAGGCCATATTTCAAATAGTTACTTACGGCACAAAGAACACAAACCACTGGGTTGTAATAACTGTAAAGACTGTAAAACAGGACAGAAGTCACACTGTGAGGATACCTTACTAAAGGTCAGGGTGTCAGTGCGGGGCAGCCAATTTAATCTCCACTGACCTTCAGTAATGCATCATTTTTTTTCATTAGCATCAACAAAAATGTCACATTTTCTTATGCATGTATAAAGTATGTGTGTGTGTTGGTGCTGTTGATATGCTTGTCCCTGTGAGATCCCTTGGAGAATTTTTCAGCTTACAATTGGCATCCTGCCCTGCACTGGGACCAAAAACTCTGACAACCAAGTCAGTGGCAGCCAAGGGTAATAGACGAAGGTAAACAAAAAGGATGAAGTTATGGAAGCAGTTCACTCCAGGCTACAGAAGAGCCTGTAAATACCCAGTAAAACTGTATAGGACCGTGATTACTTCATTTTAAGAGGTGCTATAATTGATTTCATGTCATGTAAACCTCCATAGTCCAGTTGACATGTACAATGAGTGAAAACTGTTTGATATCATGAGTAAAAGCAAATCCCTGGAGAGACAGTTTTCATGTCCACTACTGGCATTCTGGGTCTTGCTGTCTGTATTTCCAATGATTTTTCATTCAGGCAAATGTTGTCCAGGATGCTTCCTGTATTTTCCTTGTAGAGCTAAACAAATGGCAACCCATCTTTTTCCTCTAATGTTACGGAGAGATAAAGTGTGGAAGGAGGTGTCCATTGCCAGTTTAAAATTATGTGGTGATTCAGTTGAGTTTCTTTCACATGAAAATTTTGTGGACATACCCAGTATGAATTTCTTTATTTAAACAAGGACACACATGATTAGTGATGTCAAAACATGCCCTCGTTGAACTCACTGATAATGTTGTGTTTACTGTTTTGCATTATTTTACTTCTGTCTCTCTTTAAAAAGATTGTTTAGATGATGCAGTTGATGAAATATAGATAATGTTTTATTTGTGCTGTAGAATTGCAATGGAAGTGGCACATTGCTGGTAAAAATGAGCAGACAAAGGAGAAACTAGCATGTTCACCTAGGTCTTATGTTCCCAATTACTGGAGCCCAAGCTGATAAAAGCCAACATGCATGTGATTTTACTTGGGAGTGGATGATGATTAAATGCATTCCCACTGGTTAAAACAAAGCTGTTTAAACTTGCCATTCAGTGGGTTTCTTACCTGTGGGAATAAAATATTGGTGCACTCATCAAGGTTTTTGTTTGTGTGAAGGAGGCAAAGATTATGGATGCCATGTTTTGTTTTATTTATCAAGATGCAACCGCTTTTATAAAATGTATCCTCTAAGCAGAAAAAGAAAACTGTAAAGTGCAAAGCTGATGTCAGATTAGGAAAATGGGAATTCAGATCAAGAGCATTGTTGGGGGGGGGGATTAACAGGTGGAGATAGGAGGAGTGTGGAAATTCAAATCTCTTCCACTATTGGGAGCTGAATTATGGCCCCAGGCAATGCTGTCGGCAAAGAAAGTTCAAGAGGTGTGGGAAAAAAGGAGGGTAGCATATTTTAAAAAAGTCTTTACAGTCTAGTAACCGGGATGCTGAGCTGGATGTGGCAAAATGCCCCAGGGGAGGCCAGAAGCGCTGAGAGACAGCAACTTGAGATGAGAGCTACCTAAGTCTAAGCATCAAACCACTCGTGTGATCCACTGAAAACTGCTCTTTCTGTGTTCACTCACTGAATCTCCAACAATGGTTTAAATGGAGTGATCCTTATGGTCTGCTCCGGCTGGTCTTGCTAAAGAGACCAGACACCAATGAGACAGAGTGAGTTTAAATGAACAGGAAATGTTTCTTTGTTGAACTTTTTCAGAAGTGATTTTGAAATGCTACCCTTCGCTGTTTTAAAATGAATAATTTTCTGTGCAAGAATAATGTTTGCATAGAAGGAGATTTATTGCATCAGTTGAGAGCAGATTATTCCATGAAAATGTTAACTGGCTAAGGCGAATAGCTCGCCACATAGGGGGGAAAAAAGTCTTCTTTTGAGCAAGGTGTATTCATTTCATTTAAGCAAAGTAGTTTCATAAACAGCTCTTTATGTATATGGATCTTTTAAGAATATGATGTGATTCCAAAAAGAAAATGCAAAAAGTTAAAGGGGCATTTTCAATTACTTTTTAGGCTTTTTGCCCACACAGTTTCTGGCAAACCTTTTTTCTATCATTACCCCCCCCCATATTAGTGCCTTAAGTCCCTTAAATCCTGTGACTGCTGCACCTCACACAGCTGTGCACTTTAATGGCATTTGCTAATGTACTGTAAATGACATAAAATATGACAGGCTTAGTTTTCTGCCAACTCTTGCTTTTATATCATTTTACACCATTTTGAATTTCCATTTATTTATTTGAAGGCAGATGTGATTTTATGTCCTTGTCATGGCTGCAAAGTGCTACTTTGAAATGCAAATGATGCTTTGATTGAGAGATATTCATGAAAAGGGTGTTGTGTATGGGGTAGCTACGTGAAAGCCAAGTCCAGGGAGATGTGCTGTGTGGTCCCATTTGGTACTAGGTGATGTATTGCTGAAGAACAGCACAGGCTGCTAGAGGACGCTCTAGGACACTCTCATAACTCCAATCCCATTGATGACCTAAACTTCTACAAAACAGTCATCTCATCCGGTGCTCTCACTGTAAATAAAACATTATAAAAACTGAATTCTTACCACAACTCACACAATATATTCTCACCACTTCAAAACATTTCTAACAGCTTTCTGGAAGTAATGTTTTTTTTTTTGTCCATTTAAGGGCTTATCAAGGAAGAGGGTTTGGCAATTCAAAATGAAATTACAGGCTAGAGTGTATGCTTATTGTCTTATATGCACTTAAAAGTAGAGAGTATACTTGAAAGGTAATGGCTTTCCGCAGTCAACTATTACGGTGGCTCCTACACTGAAATGGATCTCTTTACTCCTGCCTTGAAAGTGTCCTCTTAGTGAAGGTGTGGCGTAATGTTCTGGCTCAGGCCTCTTATCTCATGTCAGTGGCGTCCTACATACCTTGTTGAAGACTCCTTTCCTCTCTTGTCTTGTAATAACATCCTACTGACAGGCACTGACAGGAATCTGCCTCTCATCACACACACACACAAGTATACACACCAAAAGTAGTTTTCCACTAATCTAGTAGCTCCCATGGCGATGTACATTCATTTGGTTAAATCTAAACTGTATTCCTCTCATCCTCATCACCAGAGCAGCCGTCACCTTACAGCCTGCTAACCAGACAGGGGTTGCGTTAAATTCCATTAATGATACCACAGAGCCTGTTATGAAAACCTTGTTACTGAATAAAGGTGATGACAATGATCTGGCAGACCTGTGATGGATTTTTGTCTGTAATGTAATGTAATGTAAGGTAAGCATGCCACAAGTGCAGCGGGGGAATGACAATAATTTCCTTCTGATATGTACTTTATGTGAGATGCATCTTGCCTGCCTGTCATGTGTTATCATGTGGGATTTTTGAGACACTTACATTTCTTTTATTTCAAATAAAAAACATACCTGACAACCTCCCTTTTTTTGCAGATTTTATAAGCCTGGTAGTTGGACCATGCACATAATCATAAATGCAGTAAAAGATCAATTTTTTAATACAAATCAAAAATGTAATTACACTCCACTCAACAACAGACAAGACATGGATCATTATTGCAAAGTTTATAAGCATTTCTGTTAAAAGCAGAATGCCTGTATTGCCTGTATTGGCCATGGCTGAGCCACTGATGTTGTAATTTACACTGGCATTTTGGCTGTGGTGCGTTGCTCCTCAAAATCAAGGCTAAGTGGCGGATTCATCAGTGCCCTGTCGAGATGAAACACTCACCCGACGGTGACATGGAGATGAGGCCCTGATTGGGACAAATACATCTCCCTCTGGTGTCAGCTCTCATTCACCGGTCTGAGCGCCAGCTGAAAGAAAGACAAATGTTTTGATTAGGGGCGTCTTTCAATGTCACAGCAGCCAGCAGAGAAGAATGAGACGGAGCTGTCTCTAAGAGAAGCAAATACTAGAAGACGATGAGAGGAAAATGGATGTCTTCACTGTCTGCAGGATGTTGAATGGGACTTTTATGAGTCAGAGAAAGCTCAGTGAGAGCATCTCTCTTAATGACACCACATTCATTTTTCCAGAAGACCATTTCAATTAGGCTCAGTGGAAAGGCCTAAACTTGGCTTAAACACTGTGTCCAACTGCCGTGGACACAGTGGATACAGCAGAGACAGATAGACTGGCAGACAGCTAGATAGACAGGTTATATATATATATATAACCTGTCTATCTAGCTGTCTGCCAGTCTATCTGTCTCTGCTGTATCCACTGTGTCCACGGCAGTTGGACACAGTGTTTAAGCCAAGTTTAGGCCTTTCCACTGAGCCTACCTTCTCTCCTCAAACCTCACATGCTGCACCGTACCTTTGTTTTTCCTGCCAGCAATGACACAAACTTAACACGCTGTCTTCATGTAGCTGGATATTTCCTCATGACAAACAAAATGTTGATGCCTGTGTTCCTCAGCTTATGGTGAACAGAGTGAGAGGAAAATATACAACATAGCTTTGCAACAGGAACCTTGACAGGCATGATGTGCATTCCAGTGTGATCCTGAAAGCAGTAAACAACTCAAAGTGCTGTCACTGTTTCACTGTGAGAACCTCATCTTGAAGTATAGTATAGTGTTGAAAGTGTGTCTTATTTATGAAAGATCTTACCTCCCCCTCCACCATGCTCATCTTTCTGTGGTTTGGCTACTGTAATTATAATAATGTTTACTAAAACCATTTTTATTAAGCATGTAGAAATAAGGCATGATAACTTATAAGCAACTCCTTTTGACTTATTTAGATTTTTTTTATATGATAGGATTCTTTTCCCAAATCCTCTAGACACAGATACATCCTTTTTAGTTTTATTGTCCAAGAGCTTAGATATATATCTTTATTTAATCTCATTCAAAGAGACAAAAAGTGCGCCAACTTGCAAAAGTCTAGGTACACTTTTATCTTGTCAGCCCTACAAAATATGAGTTATGGCTGGAGAAAAGGCAGCTTAATGTGGCTTTCTGTGCCTCTGACATGTCATGCAATAGAAAAATGGGGCTCTCCCTCAAAATATATGATCTCCTATTGGACTAAGGCCCACTCTGCAGCACATCAATCAAATCAGCCATGTGAGTCACTTTCAAATGCTCATCATTTCTTAATGAACCCAATCAATCCCAGTGTAGGCTCACTTTTAACACCCTTCAAGGCCCCTCACCTGCACAAACATATACCCAAATCACAATATAAATCATGACATGAGGAAATTTTGCATAATCTGGCAACTGATTTACAGCCATACAGTATCTGTAACACATAAAAACCTTTTGAACTGGTAAATGAATCTTTCCCAAGAGATGTTTGTAAATGGATTACAACTTAAGTATGCTATTTAAGACATATACTCATAAATCTTCACTAAAAGGTTGAAAAAAATTCAGCAAATTTGTTTGGGGACGCCCCCAGAAAGTCTCCAGCGAACCATCTGTGTGTTCCGACCCAGTCATTTGGAATTACTGCACTACAGTGTTTGCATGTCAACAACCAAACCGCAAGGCTGGGTTTGCTCTCTGAAAATGCAAACATGCAAACAAACACATCTGTGACAGAGAATATTGAAGATTCAGGACACAATGAAATGATGAAAGGTGACCAAAAAGGTATGATGATAGGGTGCAGAAACTGAAAGGATCCTTCTTATTAAATCAGGCCCTATCTGAACTTCCAAACTCCTTTTCTTCTCCATTTCCATCCTCACTCACTTGCATATCTTTTATATCACTGCTTCCTATTATGCAAATTGTGCGCTAAAAGGTAGTCCAGTTGGCTCCATTTCCCTGCACTTTTTTTTAATCAATACCAGCAAGGAGAAGAGGGTTATACGGTGTTCACTCGCATTTATGCTAACTAGAATATTTGAACTGTTCTCTTTGAACTGTAGTTACCTTGGAAACCACCCACATGAGTTGCTGCTTTATTACAGTAATTACAGTCAGTGGTCAGACTAGGTCTTCTGTTTACAGAACAAAGCACACACATCCACTAAGTAGAGAACTTTGTGTGTATTGCTCTATTTCATGTTACTTGGACTGCTAAAAGGCTGACAACCTAGAAGACCTTCACACTTCATTAAAGCACTCCATCCTGTTATCCACTGTAGGAGATGTTAAAACAGATTTGTTGACTGTCTGCCTAAGATTTTGAAGTAAAAATCCATTCCATGATGCTTCGATAATCTGTGGGTACAATTTTATACACGCTGCTAGAAAAAGACGCGGCCTAGAGAACTTTAATAAACCTTTTGTGGCCCCTGATACTCCAATCTCTGATGTCCATGAAATCTTGCTTCTTCTGGCCGTGTAGTTGATGATAAAGTAAGTGCCTGCAAGGCCTTCCTGCTGTTGCCATTTGTAATTTTTAGAACTCATCATCTGTGGTGATCTGTCTTGATTGTGCCTTGGCAACTGTCATGGTCCACTAATGCACAGTGTGAGAGAGGGCATGAATACAATGTCTTCCGGCACCACTGATGTTTATCTTCCCTGCTTCATACATTTGCATTCCCACTGGTAATGTCAGATATCATAGAACACAGATAGGTTTGGTGTGTTCAGAGTCTGCACATAGTGTTTCATGTGTGGACAGACAGGAATAGAGATTTTCAACAAGGTGGAAAGCTGAGCTATTAATCATAATTATTGTTATCAGTAGTGAGAATAGCTTAATAACAACTCCTGCTGTGTCTTAGGGATGCATTTCTTTTGTTTCTGTTTCTAAGGTATACGGTACCTTTCCATGATTGAAAAAGACAACAGGCTTTCAAATGACTAAAATGTAAACTTCCTGGCAACACATGTTGACCCACAGAGCAGAGCAGCGGTAAAATAAAAGTCATTGAGTATAAGATTAGGGTGTGGGGTCAGGATAGGACTGAGGTTAAGGTTAGGGCCAAGAAAAGGAATGAGGTCAGAGTTTGGATAAATACCCAGGTTAGGCTTGGTGAATATTCCCACTCAGACAGACATTTATTTTATTAATATCATCAGCATGTTCATGACCAATAATAAATCATAAATAATTATTAGATATTTTCCTTGTCAGTGACTGCTTAGTGCTGGCCTGATGCTCACAGTGATGTTAAAGTGTGGATGGACACTCAGGGCTGCTGCTCTAAGTGTCTAAATGCACCGCCTGGTACATCTCTCTCAGACGCAGAAGGACATCCTGTGCGTGTGTAAGGCGGCGCTGAGGGACGTGACAGAGCAGCAGTACATGGTGCTTTGGGATTGAGAACAGGCTGCCACTTCATATTAAACACTGCACCTTCAGCAACACACACACACACACACACACACACACACACTTATTTTAAAATCAGTCTAATGAGCAGTTTATAGAAATCATGATAGAAAGAGAGGAGAGTAGAAAAGTGGACACATGTAGACTTATAAGTGAGCTGACGTGGCCCTAAGCCACACTACTGTGAAAATGAAAGTACCATTCTTTGCTTGAACTTGTGTTTAAACCTTGGTAAAAGCAGGTTAGAAAAGTCTGAATTCTAGCATATGAATTCCCAGAATTGCAGTGAAAACCAGCCATCACCCACAGCAAATATCTGAGGCCTTGTCAATAATTTTGTCCTTTCCCCAAGAAGCACATATTTCCCGTACATTAAATGTTGGTGTAGCTCTCATTCCTTCCACTGCCCTTGCAGTTTCTGATTTATTTCATTAAAGTGAGCTAGGTATTCATTTTTAGTCACTCTTATCTGCAGATAAATGCCTGCATTCCGTCAGTTGCAATACAGAGATTAGTGTGCTTGTCTGTCTTGTACTTTGTTTATGTGTGTGCACTGGCTCCATTCATCTCCTTTTATTGTCTACATATGTCAAGTTATGGTTTTATAAGTTCAAAGTTGCAAATGTAAATAAATGGCCCTCTCTTATTAAACACATGCAAGTAGTAAATCAGCAATAGCTTATCAGAATAAGTGGGTAGCCCCTGAATTCTGAATTTAGGACATGCATACTTTACATTATCAAACATTACTTTCAAAGCTAATGGCTTAATTTTGGACACACATTTGCAGGAATACAGTTTCAATGTTGGAAGTCTCTTCTTAACATTTTCTCAAATGGCACTGGTGAATCTCACAGCAGCAGCAAACCTCATATTCAAATTAATGATTACATACCGGTTGATTAAAGTGCACAAATCATCATTATCATCAGACACATTAGAAAGATAGAATGCATGTTGGAGTTGTGGCATTTTGACTAAACAGGGTCTGTTAATGAAGGATAAATAAAGAAGTAGGAGATCTGGTCAATGGATGATGTGACTGGCACTAGGAAAGTTTCTGTTGGGAGAGATTAAGGTGTGGATAGAGTAATTTATACTGCAGGATATATTTTTTTCTGTTTGTTTTTGAATATACCAGAACTAAAGACACCTCTGGAGTCCTTTTACGAAGATGAAGTATAAAGTCACACAGTCTAGGAAAGCATAGAGGAAAACAACACCAGCAATGTGCTGAGAAAATGTACTTCTCCATCTGCTCTATGTAGACTTAAACAAATGGAGCAGTCTCGGCCCCTGCAGTGTGAGGGGATGGTATTTTTCATTTGACTTATGTCCTGGTAGTCATTGCAGTAGTATCTGTATGAATAATTTGATTTAGTACCTAAATTCACTCTTTTATCAAATGTGTCTAACGCCTGTCACCAATGGCAGCACTACCAGTGGATTTCACACAGATAAAAATAAACCTTGCCCACTCATTCCCCTCCACCTGCAGTTCTCTCTCCAGTACTTCAGCTTTCATATCACAGAAAACTACCAGCAGCTATGCCCTAAAAAATGAAAATGTGGTCCTTGGCCTCCAGACAACAGCACACCAACACCGCAACTCCCCCCATATTCCAACACACGTACGCACATACTCACCCCACCTCATGCTGGCATAAAATGGTCAGGGCAGGATGGGGGGGGGGCTAAGCTTTGGTGTTGTGTGGCCACATGCCACACAGACAGAATGCTGATTAGTCCTCAGAAGTGTGCTGTCGTTAACGGTAATTTGCCAGGCCTGATTGGCAAAGAGCGATAAAATTGGGGGCAGTTAGAACTGAGGGGAAAATAGTGCTGGAGTGTGTGAAAATGCCTCATCCGTCCAATGGTAAACAAATTATCTGAAGTGAAATGACAACATTAGGAAATGCAAAGTGCCAGTGCACATTTTGAATATATCTCTATGCACAGGCTCAGAGCAGTCCTTATCAAGGATCCCTGTCCTCACCTCAATAAATACAGGGCATTCAATCAAATCCAGCATCCGTCTGCTAATCAAACATATCCAGTAAGTGGTAAAGCCTATTTTCTGTCTGCATACAGTGTTTGTTTTTTACAAGTGGTTAGGCTGAAAAAAATGCATTTGAACATTCTATTGAGGAAGACCAATTGCTAGTAATACACGCCTCTTCTAATGGACTTGATAAAACTTGAAATGAAAAAGTAATTATTGGTAACTATTGTTGTAACATTGTATACTGCACCAGCGGGATTTATTTATTTACTTATGAAGTTGCTCATACATCAAAGACTCAGCTTCTCTGAGAGGTAATCCATCATTCCACATCACATTTTATGTTAAAACCTTGGTTAAAGCAGGTTGGAAACTTTTAAATTCTAGCATGTGAATTCCCATTATTGTGGTAAATACTTTACCTTTTCAAAAAAGATTAGAGGCAAATTCTCTCAAAATAATTTGGCTTTCTGAAAAGGTGTACTTACACCATAGTAGGCTTAACATTTTCTGCATGGGGCAATGTATGGATGTTTGCAATGGGATTTCCCATTATTTGAATATATACAATTATGGGAATATAAATTATTTCATTAGTAAAATAAGCGTGTTCATCACTGGTTTGTTTTCTTTTTACGCTGCTCCAGACCCAAATCCGAATTGGACAAAATGGCGAGCCAATTAAAAAATCCAAAGAACTGAGGTAAAAAAAAAATGTATCAACTGTTGTTACTAATCTGCTGAGACAGATTGTTCTTCTACTTCTTTTTTTGGTTTCTTCCTTTTTGCATTTGTCCACATATTTGATTTGGCAGAGATTTTATGCTGGATGCCAATCTGCTGAGACAGTCTATTCAAAAAAAAAAAAGAAAAGAGAAAGAAAAAAAATAAAGAAAAGACAAGGAAGCAGATAACTTTGTTCAAGTTTACTTATTATTCAGATTTGGCCATTGCTGACTAAGAATTCTAAGGGGACTGACAGTTGTTTTTACAGATGGACCAAAGGTGGTTATATTGTAGCTATGTGGCCTCACGTTTCCAAACACATTCTCTGAAATGAAAGAGCATTTATGTTGCAGCAATTTGTGATGTCTATTGCTTTCATTTAGTCATGTGTTTATGTGTTTATTTTTAACCAAGTATAAATCTCTTAGGGTGTTTAATAAAGCACTCGGCAGCCGCCTTTGTCCTACTCGTTCACTGAAGAAGTCTCCAAAATAATGTGCTTGATTCTGGATTCTGGTAGAGTGAGTCGTCTTTCAACTTGAAGGTTGGAGGTTCAAACCCCGGCTCCACTAGTCTACATGCAGAGGGCATCTCCCTAGGCAAAACACCTAACCCAACATTGCTCCTGATAGTTGTGTTGGTAGCATGTGAATAGGCATGAAAGACGTGCAATAGAAAATGCGTGGCACATGCTGTAGATGCGCTGTATGAAAGTGTGTGTAAATGGCAAAACTGTAGTGTAACGCAGCCTTGAGTGGTCATCAAGACTGGAAAAGTGCTATATAAACACAGACCATTTACTAGAAAAGCACTATATTAATACAAACCATTTACCATTTTAAGTTATTTCATGAATAAGTTAAGGGGCAAGGCTTGTCCTCACTTGCATGCCAAACCTTGCAAAGAATAAAGAAGCGGAAGAATAGATGGAGGAGCATTTTTTTTGTGGTGTCCAGTAAAGGATAAATCTGGCAGATGTGAGAGATTTATTTCACGTAGAGCCACCTTGATTTAACCTGCAGCCTTTTCACCCACTTCACGTCCATCCTTACACTGCTGTGTTATGACGACTTAGCCAGGCTTTAAATTGTGTTACAGTGGTCACATTTTAACTGCTCAAGTGACAAGGACAAGCCGGCGTCAGTTTAAGGTAATAATCACTGCCATTAACTGTAGCATGAGCACCAGCCTCTCAGAACAAAAGTTGGTTAGTCGGCCACACCTCTGGCTTCACCTTCCATTTCCTTTCTTTCTTTGTCTCAGCCAGTTGTTGTCTTTTTCAGCTCATGGATGTTGTGGAGCTCATGAGTTAAAAAGACGGGAAAAAAGCCAGCTTGCTGCCATGAATATTGCTTAAATAGACTTGTTGTGTCTCATCTACAGACTGATACTGCTGTCAGCGTCTGAGGCTCTGCGTGAGTAGCTTTGTTCAATGTGTGTTTCTTAAACTTTTCCGAGCACTACACTCTCAGCGGGCCTGCTGGCAACAAGGGACTATAGTTATTACAGCCAGCCATGGTAGTTGTTTATTTGGACAGCACCATGGTGGTCCAGTCTGTGTTAATAAGAATGAGAATATATCTCTTTTTTCCGCACTTTGCGTAACAGTGTTGCAATACCTTGGCAATGTACTGTATGTGTGCTCTGCATCTCAAAATGGAAAAGAGACTAAATTTAGCATGTTGACCCAAGTGTTATGCTAATGTTCAATCATAGCTGGAGGCTGCACACTTGATATACATTTGTAGGGTTAGCAATTTCACACAGAGAGACTCACATTGTTCACATGAAAGTGTATCTTACTTGTTATTCTTCAAAAACACAAGGACGCAGGTCATGGCTTTCACTTTACTGGGTCATTTTTTAACTGTGGATTCTAGAAGGTAATATGTATCAAACATTTTAACCAAATGTTTTATAGCTTTTGTAAAAGAAAATGCACATCTCTGTGTATTTCTATCAGAGACTGTGAAGCCAATATTGGGACGCATGTCACTAAGATAAGCACAGGGGCTACAAAAGTCCATGTGACCACCAACAGACAACAAGGCGCAACTTGATTCCATAAATAAACAGCACCAATGGCTGCTGATATAGGATAACATTTTGTTGCTGCTTCATTTCATTATTGTAGCAATAGTTGAGTCCTGCACTTAGTGGAGGAATGTTGTTGTTTCTTCATCAGAACCACTTCTTTAGTCCTTTCAACTGCTGTTTCTGCCATTTCTGCTATTTCTCCAGTAATGCAGAAATGCAGAAGCAGAAGGGATGTTTTCTAAGCATAAACATATTTTCTAAACATCCTCTTTTATTTGGTAAGACCATTCCTGTTTTAGTTATATGCATTTGCTCTTTATCAAAACTTCAAATTTTATGTCTCACTTAAGTGTAACTTTACAGGAACGTTCTTAATGCAGTATTTTCAAGATTTTAAAATTTTCTGTTTTTCAATCAGCCGGTTTTAATGCACAAATTGAAAAACATACTCATGGAAACCTGCCTATAGGAAGGTTGTAGGGAGTATTCACCCACGTGTTCTGCCAACATGGAGAAAGATCCCTCGATCAATAACAACACTGTCCAAAAGTGTTTGATAATATCAGTCGTGATTGTGCAGATATAAGATCCCCTTGCGTTTACAGTGTTTTTCCAGGGCGTGTTAGGAGATCTGTTGAGCTGCTGTCTATATGTCGGTGTGCTTCATCTGCTTGCTGACTGGGGAGCAGAATACAGCTGAGATAAGCTCCTCACATGGGAACACAGTCAGGGCTGAACAAAGCTTTTGAGATGTGAACAGGGATACATATGGAGAGATGAAGTCTCACCTCAGCAGCATCAGGCACAATACACATGCACCTTTACAACAGGCCTGTTTAGTCAGGGTCTCAGCATGATGAAAAGCCCACAGTGGTATATGCTCTAAACTACACAGATGTTTCTTTAGTAATAGATGTGGTTATGCTGCTTTGCTTTAACCCGCTATGCATCACATAGACTTCTGTTCACTGCTGGAAAATGATTTGTGGAGATTCTACAGGCTTTTTCCCACTTATTTAAAACCAATTTCCTGTTTGACGAGCGTGTTTGCTCTGATGTGGTTTGAAATCATACAACAAAGCTAATCAGTTTCTTTGTTTGCAGTAGAAAAAAGTAATTTCATATGAATATGAAACTACAGAGAACTACCATAGACACGGTGACAGCAGGTTGATATGAAGATGTGAAATAAAGATGTGCTTTTGTGTCACTCCCTGCTTGTTGTAATTCACTGTGTTATTATTCTATCGGCTTTTGATTAGGCCACGGAATGTGTTTGTTTGTGTGCGAGGCCAACATGAAAGGAGTATGAATCTGTGTGTATGTTTGCTTGTGTTTGTGCTACTACAAATATTAGACACGAGAAATATTACATTGTTTAATTAATTCACAAAAAAAATGTGAACAAACAATGTGACCAAAAACTGTCTCAATACAATGTAAGAGAAGGACAAGTTTAAACCTTTGCCGCAATCCCTGCTCTCAAAACAGGCTGTCTGAATATATACTGTATGCTTGAGTCCAGGCATGAGTATTGTGTATTGTGCATAGGCCTTAGTTGACAGGCATCTTGCTAGTTTCTAGGCACATATCAATACCACTTTGTACCCTCCATACTGATCCACAGAAATGACCCCTCACTGACCCCCCCCCCCACACACACGCGCTCTACCCCTGCCCATTAACGCACCTTCTGCCTCTAATGGAGTGCACTGCACACCACTTTCTGCATGAACACACAGGAGAGGAGTGCAGCTAAGAACAGTTGTGCAGTTGGAATACATGGGTGTGAACTTGACTTAATATATGCCGCTGGAGCCGTGTTGGCAGACGAGGTTGTGTTATCTGCCGTTGCATGTACAGGGCCCAGCCCATCTGCACAGTGACATCCTTCATAAATGGGCTTAGCTGAGTCGTGATTGTTGTCTCTGAGCCTGCTACTTGGTCCTGGTGCTTTGACACCTCTAATGCATGTATGGTATCTTGTATCTGTAGCATGAATAGACTAAGAACATGCCACATTTGCTGTTACCCTTTAGGGTTTTATCAGCATGAGTTTGACATGATGTTCGAGTAAAAATGTTGCACTTAGTAGAGAGTGAAGGCTTTAATTTTGAATATGTGAAAATAATGCTACACTATTCCTTCTCCACTATTTAATAATAGGAAAAAATAGAAATTATGAATCGACAAGTAAATAAAAAATCTGTGAGACCATTCAAAGCCCTTCTTCCTCCCTGTACATTGGGAAAAGCATATGTTTGCATATAGAAGGTATTTAATGTTGTAACGACACAACTGATGTTTTAAATTTGACTCCCCCTTAAATTATATCCCCGTCTCTACTAAATAAAATATTTCTGAATATTGCAAGGGAGGAAGTTGTTTATCGATATGTACATTATTTTAAAATGAACCAGATCAGTGAATTTTATTTTTGATTTTAAAAACAGTGAATTTGTGTGATCTCTATATAAAGTATTATGAATTATGCCTATTGATTCTTTTTTGCAAAACAAATAATGATGATAGTGTTTGTTTTCTAAGTATTGCCCCAAACTCTACACAGTTATTTAAATATGGTAAAACTAGTGAACAGTATTGAATATGAAGTGAGTTTGTCTTAGTAACTGAATTGCTTCTTGAAAGTTTATTGTGTACACATTTTATGTGCAATTTCCATCTTATTTTAACAACAATTTTTCACACCAATTAATGATCACCAACTTTTAGTGTCTGCACCATCTACCTGTATCTGCACTTGGGTAGTCTTTTAACAATTACCAAATAACACTAATTTAATGATAATTTATTTCTGTCAAACCACATTTTTAATTTGCACATATGTGGGGTAATCATCTATAACAATTCCATTAGGTTCCAACCAGAACAAAAATATTTGTGTCATCTGCAAACAGTACAATTTTTTTATATTTTTCAATTATTTTCAAGAAGAAAAGGTTTCCGACCCAACACTGACCCTTGGGGGAAGCAATGTCCAAGCATAACAATGTTCACAAATTGTTTCCTGCCTCTTCTGTAGCTCTTCACACAGTGCAATACTATCCCTCAATCCCAATCAGCTCTCATTTATTAATATGTCATGATCAGTTGTGTTCAAGGCTATTTTTAAGCTCTATGACTATTCCTACTGTATACTTTTTATGATCTATAGTGTTTGTAATTTATTCAACGGAGTCAGTTAATGCCAGTGATGTTGAACTGTTTATCTTAATCCACTAACAGAAAGTAACTTATGTGTTTTTTGTGTGGGTTTTCCACTCATTCCTCTTCCCGAGCTTGGATTTTCTATACCGCTTTCTTCTGATTATACATGTAACAAGTAATACACTGATTGTTATAGGTAATACCTAACTTTTAATTTCCTGATTTATTCCAAAGGGACGAAGGCCATGTTTGCCCAGCAGCCACAGGACCTGGTGGTGGTGGCAGGCCAGCCTGTGACGTTGCCATGCACTATTCCCGGTTACCATGGCATTGTTCTGTGGATCAAAGATGGCCTCGCACTTGGAGTTGGCAGAGACCTCTCTGGTAAGAAGCAGCATTTCTCCCTCCTTTTCTCCATCGTTCTTTGTTTTCTTTAATTACACTCTGTAATTTACAGTAACTGTCATATTCAAATGGCTGCTGTTTGTCATCAAAAGTCCTCTCATGTCAACATCTGACCCTCTGCCAAATATATCACTTCATAGACAGATAAAAGAAGCCTCATAACATCAGTGTGCTAGAAAGAGAACTATTACATCACAAGTGTTGTAATTATAGCATACAATTAAAAATAATAATAATTCATTAGTTTTTTTTGTAAAATGCACACCAAAATTCTATATACCGTGTGTTTGGCAAATTTTATATAATGAAAATTTAATGTTAAATCTTTAGTGCCTCTAGTGCTTCAGGCCACTAATTCCTCTAATTACATTACATTTCATGTGTAATTGCTTTGTTTAATTTGGAGTATAAGGACTGCACTGTCATATAATAGCCCTGTTCCACCGATCAATTGTGTGTATTCATGACCTTGATAAATTTCAAGGAAGCACACCAGTCTGCTAAAATATACATTTAAAACATGGGTGTCCTTATTTTACAATTATAATTAAATCTTTCATAATAGAGATCACTTTCACTCTGCACATGGTACAGTACAGGATTTGCCTCACATACCCCTCTCCCTTTGACCAATCAAGAAACCTGGTGTTATTGCAATCAAGGGCAAATTGTCCCAATATCCAACCGCAGCCATTTTTTACACCACAAAAGTCTCTGATGAGAAGAAATGATTAAATATGAATTCCACAAGGGTCTTCAAAAATCTGACCTTTACCACACACTCATATGGGCCTTCCCTATTCCTGATGTGGTCTGTAATTAAACCTGGGTGGCTGACAGAGCCCCAGTAAAGCCATCCTATTCCCTTTTCAAGTCCTTATCTGGCCCAGGGGAGGCTGAGAGGTTGCCGTAAACAATGGTCCTGCAGTCTTCCAGTCTCCTTTGGAGACGGACAAAAAAAAGGAGTCCTTATGTTTGTGACAGAGAGACTGGAAAATGGAGCACAATTTTATTCAGGGCCAGACTGAACATAGAGTTCACTTTATCCCGTGTATTTTATTAATTTAAGAAGACAAGATGAAATCTCAATTCAACAAAAAATAGAAGTGGTTGAATTACTTAAGGGAACTGAGGTAGATAAAGCTTTAATAACACATACACGGTGTGTTAGTTTAATATGTGTTAGACAGAATGCAGTAATCCTGGTGCTGTCCAGCTCAACAAGCTGGCCCACGATGTGGAGTCAATGGGATTTTTCCTCTCTTAAAATGTTAAGCAAATCCACTGGCAGGTGTTTTCTTTTTCTTTTATGGGGAGAAATATCTACCAGTCAAGAGATGATACAGGTTGCTAAAATCAACAACATGATATGGACAGGGGCTGAGTGTCTTCTACTTCACTTTTCAAAATAAAGTGCCCCACAGCTGTCCTTTTATCACTCCTGCCTACGTAAACAAGCAATGCATGCGACAGTCAAAGAGTGACGGTACATCCACTGCAAGATGTTACACGCTGAAAGGAAAGTGGCAGCTGTATACATAAAACGTGCAACGAACTGAATGTTGCATAAAATATTTCAATAAAATAGTTTTGCTCGGATATTCATAGAAAGAAGCTTATGTCGGCAACCGCTTGCTCCGCCTGGGACCTGTTTCCATTCACAGGAGCAGTGATTAAACTGAGAGAACACTTCACCATTCAGCACAAGAAATCTCAGCACAAAAGCCAGTGATTTCTATCTGTCCCTGAATTTCTTATTCACTCCCTTTTGTGTCAAACTTTCCCACTCTAATTACAGAAAAGTAAAATAGCCCCACAACAGCTCAGAATGTACAAATCATTTTCATGAATATACATAACAAGAGAATGTATCTGCCATCCATATGATGGTGGTGACGGCAAACAAAACTGGTATAACTAAACTGTCCTGGTGTACGCACTAAAATGGAAAAAGAAAAGAAATGTTACATCCTAGTATAGTGATTTAGAAACATCCTAGTTTTATTTTGGATGCTTCCATTATTTGACTTTGCACACAGAAAAGAAATTATTCCAAAAAAAAACAAAGCAATAACCCAGACCCAGTTTTGCTGCTGACTGCTTCAGTTTTTCTTTCAAAATCTTCACATATCCTCCTTTCTTCATGATTTCTTCCACCTTGACAAGAAATCCAGTTCCAGACACACTGAAGCATCCCCACAGCATAATACTCGCACCACCGTGTTTCACTGTGGGGACGGTGTTCTTTGGGTTATACGCCTCTCTCTTCTTTCTGCAAACATAAGCAATGTCTCTATGGACAAAGAGCTCTAGTTTGGTCTCATCTGACCAATCTTGTCTCATCTGTATAATCTTTGTTCAGGTTGTCCTTAGCATACTTCAGTCTGGCTTGAAGATGTCTCTTCTACAGTAGTATAGTTCTTCTTGGTCTGCCACCCCACAGTCCATTTCTGTGCAGAGCTTTAGTAATTGTCTTCTTTGAGACTACAATTCCTGACTTGGCTAAGTCATTTACTAGTGTCTTGGCAGTTGTTCTGGGGTCTTTAGACACATTTTAGTCTTTGAAATCTTTCACTTCTTACCTCTGCCAGGCTTGTTTGTATTGTGTGGCTCTCTTTGAATTTCTTGATGATGCTTCTCACTCCAGTTCTTGACACTTGGAAAAGCTGTGATAACTTTTTATACACTTCTCCTGCTTTTGAGTATCAACAATCCTTTTTCTCAAGTCTAAACGGATTTCATTTGTTTTTGGCATGATGCTTTCTCAAGTGACAGCTTAAACCATTCCTGAAGATTTTATACTGTGTGTAACTTGGGAGATAACCCTCAGTTTTAACTTGATTTATTATAGTTTTGAGCATTACAGACATCATGGCACAATAGTGGTTTGTGCTATGGATAAATAAAAAAGTCAGTTCTTAAGGGGGCTAATAAATTTGACTCTGGTAGTTTTTGGTTTTTGTGGAATAATTTCATTTCTGTGTGCAAAGTCAAATAATGGAAGCATCCAAAATAAAACTACGATGTTTGAAAAAGCTGTGTTAAAAATTCTTTGCTCAGTTTAACAGCATGTGGGACTTACTTATGAAACAATGAAATTTTCAAAGGGGGCTAATAATTTCATCCTCCACTGTATATATTATACCATTCATTTAGCATATGAGCTTATGAGAAGAGAAGTTGA
This sequence comes from Brachirus orientalis, assembly GCA_016785285.1. Lineage (NCBI taxonomy): Eukaryota > Metazoa > Chordata > Actinopteri > Pleuronectiformes > Soleidae > Brachirus > Brachirus orientalis. The sequence continues at coordinate 1,561,918 of JAFBJR010000147.1, read as the reverse complement.
CAGTTACGAGCGTTAGTCGTCTCTCATGAGAGCAAATTGAATGCCGATCACCTGTTCACAGCGGCTGCTAACCTGTTTCTATCCCCTGGTGGGTCCACGGTGGGAAAAATGAATGCTCTAAAGTCTGTGTATACTCTCTTGCACATACACACATGCAAACACGATTGATCCAGCCTCCACACCGATGGATTCATTAGCCCTTAATGGGTCTGTTTTACATTGTCTGCTGTGGGTAACACATTGTGTCTTGTGTGAATTTCCCTGAGATCTAAGATAAGTGGCCCTCTCCATGTACACATGATATGTGCAAAAGTGCTCATTCTTCATGTGTGCCCATTTTGACATAATACATAGTCAAGGTGTGCATTAAGGTGACAAACCTATTACAGTGTGTTTACTTTCTTTGTAAATGAGATTATAAAAATATTATCATTTATTATCTGCCACAAATGCAAACTACTTCTTTGTGGATCAAGCTAATGTGCAGAGTTGAAACTGGAACTGAGCCATATCCTCACATGGCAAAATTATTCTTTGGTTGCCAGAGGGTTAGATGAGGTAATTGGCCAGATCCTTGGTTCGTGGAACTGAAATCTGCATGCTTTATACTCTTTATTTTTAAAATTAAGACAATCAAAATAAAAGTGTATTTGAATTAAATTCTGGCACTAATATTCTAAAGACAAGCTAGGTGGAGTCAAATCAAGGTCACATCGGGCAGAATATGCAATGATCATTACCTCTGTGGTCCTCAAGAGTATTATTGCTTTAAATCTCCTCAATGAACATAAAATTTAAGCAAAATGGTTTTCTGAGTGACCTTGTGCACATAATGATGCATCCTCTATTTTAGGCATCATTCTGAGCATGAGCACACTGAAAGCTCTTTTTGAGTTAGTGGCTGTTAATATTAATAATGGAAGCTTTTAGTTGTGACCAGCTCTCTATTAACCCTGATACATTTACGACATGTCTTACTGAAGCCTTACTATAGATCAAGTGTATGACACAATGTGGTAAGTGAATTCAAAGGCAGGAGACATCTGTGACCGGTTTGTGAAAAAGAAAAAAAAAAAAAAAAAAAAAAGGCTACTGGAGCAGTTTACATCTTTCCTCATTTAGTGTTCCCCAGTTTGTCTTTTTGTGAGGTCTTATATTTATATTTGGTTTAATCATCTGTCCTTTGTCCTCCCTCTTTAAGACTCACCTGTAGGAGGATGAAATGCAGAGTGTTTTAATCTGCTGTAACTACCATAAAATGACCCCACTCTGTGCTCTATAAAAAGCAACTGGATTCAATGAAGCAATAGTCTGTATTTGTACTTTTAGCATATTTTTGCCATTGCCATATTCACAGACTTAAAAGCAGCTATAGGCTGCCCATTTTGTGTGTTCCTTTTTGAGCACTGAAATACATAATCAGCCTGTAAAACCTTTACAGTGAAAAACTGAAATGTTCGGGGATCTCTGAAGTGAGCATGAGTCATTGGCTAGCTGTTACTGAGAAATCAATATTATACTCTCCAACATTTGCTGGCATGGACGAACGGTTGGATGGGTACTGATGGACTTTTTACTGATGGGCTTTTTTTAGGAAAGGAAATGACAAGCGTGTGAGTCCAAAGAGAGAAGTTTTATTTTACAAAGCACAAAATTGAAGTGAGACTGGTCTTGTTCTGCTGTAAAATTCCATAGCTTCATCACAGATCAATTACTTTAAAGACCACTGAAGGGGAAAGCAATTATTGTCTGGAAATACGTAACTTTTTTTTTTTTTTTTGGAGTGCAGTTTTTACTCGCAGGCGTCTCGTTTCTTTACACTTACAATATCCCCAATAATTAGAAAGATGGAGTGAGAGAAAAAGAAAAGGGATCTTCTGAGACAAGCAATTCCAAGAGCATGAAAAACACCCCATAAAGTGTTCCAGTCAAACACATTCTTTTTCCTGCTTATTCGCCCCATAGGAGAGATGCTCTCCTTGACACACTTGCAGTGCATATTTTAATGATAGTTAAGGGGATATTTTTAAAAACATCTCGCTTGACTTGTGTAAAATACCCAAGTCTCCAGGATATTGCTATGCTTTTATGCATTATTAAACTGTAAATCATTTCACAGAGCAATGCTGAAGCAACTCAAACTCAGGCTTTTCCTGTTTACGGTTGCAATAAAACGTCATTCTCTAGAATGTGGCAACCTCCACGGCATCTCATTTACATCACCAGGACTCCTATAAAAACATGTATAAAAACCTATTTAGAGTAAAGTAACACATAATCTGTAAATCACCAACAGTTATTTAAATTATCTGGCTGTGTAGCCCAAATAAACTCACCTTCCTTGTGTCAGTACACTGTAATATGGACAGGCTTTTTTGCCAAACATTTATTTTTATTTCCCCTAATTACAGCTACTGACATGATCATCAACTTAAGTAAAAATGTCAAACCATCTTATAAAATATTATTTTGTCTTTTTTTGTCAGTTAATGCAAAGCTTTCACCTTCATGTGTTTGACAAATGCATAGAATTGAAGATTTTGAAGGGGATTAAATTCAACATATGTGCCTCTGTTGCAGGGTATCCTCGTTACACGGTGATTGGCGACCATGGTTCAGGGGAGCATCATCTGCAAATCCAGCGCGTCGAGCTGACGGATGACGCTGTGTTTGAGTGCCAGGCTGTCCAGGCTGCAATGAGGTCCCGTCCTGCTCGTCTCACTGTGCTGGGTGAGAACAAAATAAAGGCACAAAAGGCACCACTGCACTGGCACCAACCACCTCCAGTCACTTTGGGTTCAGTGCAAAAACACTGAAAAGCGTTCAGCATCTTCACTGTCTTTCTCACTCATTTCTTATTTCATTTTTTATTTTACTTCTGAAGTGCTTCAGTGGGTTTAAAGGGCAAAACAACAAATTAAGATCAACATTATAGAACCTGTATCATCTCTCTCTTCTATATATTTATTATATAAAAAATGTTTATATTCAACACACTTTTAATCGAAAGCACCAGACAAAAAGAGTACTTGAGCTCCAGGGGCTCTAACAAACAAAATAGTGCATCACAGTTTTTTTCCTTGCACATGTACAGTAGGGTAACTGATGAATACCTTTATTTTCACAGTCTTCCCTAAAAGAGTTTCCACAGTGAAGGATCTACTGTATTTTGTATTAAAACGTTTTCATATGGCAGACAGTGTCAATATGACAATTGCAGCCTCCAATTTCATTATATTGTAAGCTTGACATTAGGTTATAGGCTTTTTTACTGGGTTACCATTCAGCTTTGCTATTTCTGCTCTTCTTGCAAACAGGAGTGCAATCACATCTCACTCCTGGTCCCTTCAAGGTTGCTGCTTCCTTTCTCTTGTTGCCTTGCTTCTACCTTCGCACTGCAGCAGCTCGTATGGTAACTGAAATCAGTGACAAAGTAAAGGAAAGGGGGAAGAGGAATGAAGCAAAAAGAGGGGCTTGTATCTGCCATGTGGTATCCTCGCCGCAAGTGACTGATCCGCCTTATTGATCCAGCCTAATGAAAAGTTAAACTAACGATTTGTAGGGGAGAAGGCAGCAGGAGAAAAGCGGAAGACAAACTGCAACATACGTTTCTTTAGCTGCCAAGCCATCCTGCAAATTGATATGAGTGAGTAATTATGGACACTTCCAGCAACACTTCTGATCTTTCCATACATGTCCAGTTCTGTCACTGTTTAATAACTCCTCAGTTAAAAACCTTGCCAGTCAATCATTTTAACCAGGAAGGACACTGAAGGATAAGAGAGAGCCATTGTCCTTGGATTTGATTAATTTTAGGATCAACATCACAACATCACAAAAATGCCCTTAGCCTTTTTAGTTCACATGGGAGTTATCATAGGTGTGAAACTGCCATTTCATTTGAAAACATTCCAATGTCAACTGCTTCCATTCACAGGGGATGCAAGTAATTCTTGGGTTTTATTTTAATCCTCTTGTGAATGTGCTCTCTTAATTTGGCAAACCCTGCACTGACTACTCAAAATAATTAAAGCAAAGAAACAAACTTGACTTTGTACTGCAAGCGACAGCAGCAGAGCAGTAGTTGGCACTACTGTATTTAAATAAGTAATCAGCAGTTTAAAAAAAAAAAGGAAAGTCTATTATTAGGTGAAATGAGTGTGAAAGGGTTTATCATCCCTCCCAATGAGCCCAAATAGAAGGAGTTTGTTTAATCCTGTGCTGAGGCAGCTGACTACTGACTGCACCTCCAGGTAAAAATCCAGGCCGACATACACATAAGGTAAAGGAGGAAATATATGCAAGGCCTGTGTCATTGCAAACTCCAAGCTGTCAATTACTTGCCAGCAGTGACAGAGTGTGTCTTTTGACTTAGAAGACAGCTACGGCCCCACACACCTATGTGTACATGCACACACACACACTCACACAGGCATATACACAATAAGTGTAGACACACACCCATGCCCACATGTCCACACGCACACACAGCCTCCCTTCTTCAAGCTGACAGCAGAATAAATCTAAAACTCTCTCCTCCATCTTTCATAAGTCAATATATGCCCAAATTCCTCCATGTGCTGTATCAGAGAGGGACTACTCTCCTCTTGACTTGGATAAGCTCAAGAATAACATAACGCAAATATTTCTTAACACAGAGGAAAAACCTTTATAGCTACCAAAGAGAAAGTAATGCACATTTACTTTCCATTTACTTGCTTTTCTGTGACCTCCTAAGCTTGTCCTTGAAAAGTAAAGCGGTCATATGATTAACATCAGCAGTAACCCTGACTGAACAGCTAATTTACAAGTGTTTAATGAATACCAAGAATCTTTTTTACTTGTTTTGCTGTCACAAATGCAAATTATCAAAGAAAACATACACATAGTTACAACGAAACTAACAGTGATTTTAACCCATGTAAGTGTTTGCATGTCTTACCGTCACATGCCAAAAGAGAATCACGGTCTTGTGAATTAGTTATAAAGCAAGCGAATAGAGGGTTTCAGGGTCCAAAAATTACCCCTGAGGCTAATTATATCCCTTGCAGCAAGTTGGCACCGCTCCAGACCTTTTCTCTAATCTTTCTAACTGAGGCTGGGGACCAGTACAACAAAGAGAAAGGAGGTTATCATTCTTTTATGAAGATGTCCTGCTAAAAACAAAAGCTTTCTTAAAGGGATAGTTCAGACTTTAAGTTGTATGGCATAGACTCCAGTAGCAGAATGGCTCCAACATTGTTAAATAATTTAATGAGTCCTCGTTTCAGATTTTTCGGGAGAGAGCCAGGGCCACGAAACGAACAAGTTTTGCACCACAAACAAGAATGTATATGTCATGCTAACACATTTGAACAGTAAAACCACAGTCCATCAGTGTGTCAGACAGTGCTATCAATTTGGCACTCTTTTCAGGCCTGTATCACTACGCCAGACAGCCAAATAAGTCACAGGTCACGGTGCCTCACCTGCTTTAATCAGAGCATGTGAAGGAAACTTAATAAACAAACATGTCTGACTATGAAACCAATGAAGATGAAGTGTTTAGAGAATATCCAATGGGATATGTTTATGAAGCAGATGCACAATTTTCATTGGATTCATAGTTAGAAATTTCCTTCACATACTCTGATTAAAAGAGGTTAAACACCAAAGTCTGTGACTTGCGTATTGATACAGGCCTGAAAATAGTGCCAAACTGATACCACATTCTGACATACTGATGGATGGCAGTTTTATTTCACTGGGAATTGTTTTCTAAATCTATTATCTAACATAATATTATACAGGTTTGTTTGTAGTGCAAAACTTTTTCGTTTTGTGACCTTGGCTCTCTCCCGGAACTACTTTTCTCCGCTCAGAACTGGGGTAAAAACCTTGTTCAATTATTAACAGTGTTGGAGCCACTCTACTGCTGGTGTCTATGTCATACAAATTAATGTCCAAAAAATTCTAACTATCCCTTTAAGTCCTGTATTGAAATGTGGTGCCATTTACTGTCTTGGCAGTGTCACTTCAACACATCATTCTGTCAGAAGTGCAGAGACATGGATTTCTTTGATGACCACATTTTCTCAACTTAATGTGTTTAAAATATACACAATTAATTCAAGGTTTGTAGTTTGTACTTGTGTAATCTATGTTTAATTACATTGTTTTAGAAAAAAATCCTGTCAGGCTTTTAGCAAAGACAAACTCCAAAGATTAATTTCTCAGTGATGTAGTCATTCTCCTTCAATGAATTACAACTGCATTATTCTCTTTTTTTTTTTTTTTTTTTCCCAGAGATTGACCTTTTTCAGCTTCAAACTTTTTAACTTCAAAACTGTAAAGAACAGGACAGAAAATGTAGCATGAGCAGGGGAAGGCTGTTATGCATGGTTCACTTTTTGACTTATATTTTTCATAATTATTTCCTCCTGCTCAGTGTAGGGTCACAAGGATCACACTGCAGGTCATGTTTCTGATTTAAAATAGGAGTTGTTAAGAGCTTTACTTGAGGCAAATGAGGCAAAAATGTGATTATCCGTTGATGAAAATAGTTCTATTTGCTGCATATACTGTATATCCTATAGCTGTATGTGCTGTTTGCTGAGATTTTTACTTCAATGTTTCTCTTTTGTCCCTGTAATAGATGTAATTGCTGCTGAAAGATCGCAAGCCATTTTGTTTGCTTAATATTTGACACTGGTTTATATGAGCCAATATTTCAGGCAGTCAGTTATTAAAATGAGATATTGCATTGAAATTGTTGAATTGGTTGCATTGGTGAAACATCAAAAACTCTCCACTAGATCTTTGGAAACGACAGACATCAATGAATAGACCATGGTTGTTGTCCTCTGACAAACTCGTCTGATGACACATGTATTGTTGTTTAGTATTTGTTTTCCTTTTTGCATTTGTAATGTGTTGGACCAGTGCTTCAACAACAATAATCATGTACACAAAAGCCCAAGGGTATCTTTTGTTAATGTTGCTTTCAGTTGCCATAGCTGAAGCAGCTATTTCTGTGGATAAGTCTAAATTCATTATTTCTCAAGGATCATTCTGCCATTCTCTTAGTAATGGAAGTGAACTTTGAGGGCATGGTTTCAAAAGGAAATTAAAATTGCTGCTAATTCAGCAACAGTGTGAACTACTGACCAATGATAGGTTTGTAGCAAGACATGCAGTTTGCAACTGTTGGCCATACTACAGTATTTATGCAATGGTTGTTGGCTGTTATTGTTGTTTTTGTGGAGAAAAAGTTCATGTTTTTTCCTGTTCACTTAAAATACTATTATTATGATTGTTAATGACTTCATTATTTGGGCATGCAGCACTGAATGCAAGTGGAGTGTCAGAGTTCTTTGTGTTGAACAGTATAACAGCTCAGCAGGGCTCCAGGTAACTTAAATTGGTCTACTGTTTCAAGAGTGGTGGCTCATTAGCTTGCAATTAATTACAGCAGATTAAGTGTGTGTGTGTGCGTGTGCGTGCATATACTGTATATGTGTGTCAATATGTACTTTGTTTCGCTTTTTTATTTACTTTAAGAGAACTTCAGTAATATCCATATCCCTCTTGCAGAGTGCTGTGTTAAAACAATGTGTATGTACATACAAAAGAGACGTTTCAAGCCAGTAATGTATCCAATGTATACATAACCAATGTGCTTCATGCTAAAGTAAATTTCTGACTAAAGCATCTCATTTAAAGCAAAGGGAGGGATAGGATGTCCCAAACCGCAGCCACTTACAGAGAATATTTGACTGAGGCGTGTATAATGCACTCCCTTTGCCGTTTTTGTCTGAAACATGAGATATAATGATTACTACATCTATGATATCAGAGAGTGTGTGAACAGCTGTGTGATTATTTTGGACAGACTGTGTTCTCTGCTTTTTGCCTCAGCATTTCACCAGAAGGAGGACAAACAATACAAATGCATCTGTCAACTACAATATAACAGCACCAACCGTGTGCAGGTGTTGATCTGATTTAAATTCACTCTGCATAGTGAAGTGAGGTTTGCCTCCGCTGACTGTTTTTGCTGTCAGAAACTGATGATTAGCGTTACAAAAAATGCCAAACCATCTGCATTTACCCATTAGATTTATCCAGGCACTTTTCCAAAGTGACTTATAAGTGAGGGACAACACTCAAATACAATATTAGATCTTGAAGAAAGCAACAAAGCAAGGTATATATACACTAAATAATACACTAAAAATGCACAGTAAGTGGTAGATGGGCAAGTGTAGGCATTAGATGTGTTAGGTAAGTGTTTTTAGTAAAGATTGTTCTTCAAGAGAATCTTGATAGCTTTTGGTGATTTATACAGTCATGGATACAAAAAAAGACTGTTATGTGTGCCAGGACTGCATTGGGAGACAATATGAATTTCATTCTGACAGCCGTAGATATTCATTTGTACATCTGTACATGAAAAGAGACTCAGTAGAAGGGCTGGGCATTATATTACTTGAGCAAGAGTTACCACTGGCTGATGAACTGATTCTTCTACTGTAGAAGATGTATGTTTGTATGTTGCCAAAGTGGTGCAACTGTAGAGATATGCAGCACTGCACTGTCGTGCTGAATTCACAACAGTTTAGAGAGAATATTGTTATATTCAACTGTACTTTAGGTGCCCACATTTAAAGTTGCTTCATGCGCACACTACCCTAAAACCGTTTTAACTCATTAACACCCACTTTAATGTGTGACAAAACTGTGCTCTATTTTTGGCCATCACAAAGATGTTCACACACATACACAGAAACGTACATACATACCAACAAATAAACAAATACATATAGCACAATTCTGCTGGGTGGCAAGCATTGATGTCAGCACCCTCCCAGTCTATTAAGAGTAGCTTCTGTGGCTGCACATGACTATACTGTGAGCCAGCACTGACAGCTCCAGGATCTCCCAATTCCTAATCTAATCTTCATCTTTCATTCCCTCAATTTTATTTTGCACTGCTCATTTTTTTTTTTAAATGAATAGAGACCTACATTTTTACTGTCTGCCATTCTATTTGTGTTTGCCATCTGCTGGCAAACGCAAACTCTGTTTGCGAGAGTCAAATGATTTTGTGTGTTCATCTCACTTCAGTTTTTCATTCAGTAATTTCACGCCTACACTTTCTCATGTCTTGTGCATGGCTTGCAAACAGATGCACAATGACAGCACTTGAAGACGTCCAGTGATTTGAGACAGTGAGCCGCACGTCTCTTGTACTCACCTATGCTGAGTTTTATCTCTCATCTGCTTTTTATTCTTTTTCCCTGATCTATCTATCTATCTATCTATCTATCTATCTATCTATCTATCTATCTATCTATCTATCTATCTATCTATCTATCTATCTATCTATCTATCACAAACTCTGCAAGCTGTTACAGTGAGGTGACAGGTGGAGGTTGATGCAAGTATTTCTCAAATAGACAGGCAAGTCAGGAAGCTCATTGTTGTTCAGGCCACGTCTGCTGAAGCACAGCACTACAGAAGATACACATTGCCAGCATTATCCTCCAGCATGCTTGTCAGGAGCCCTTTCGCATTCATTTGCCTCCAAATTGCTTTTTCCCCTTGCTCATGTTCCTTGAAAGCTGTGGTGCTTGCATGATTTAATTTGATCCCTTGGAGGAATTCCCCTAAATATTGGTGTTACCTGGAAAACCAAGTAAGTCCACCATCAGCAACACTAGTTATAAGACTGAAGGCCACCACTAGCTCAGCCATTTTAAGCAAATGTAATTATTCCCCCTCATTTTTTGGTTTGTTTTTTTGAATGTTATGTTTATGTGTAAAACTAATCTGTAGGCACCTGCATGATGCACTGGGTTCAGGGTTGTGACTTATTGGTGATCACTTATCTTATAAACCTGTAATCACTCAAAAGCATCTAAATGTCAGTGTCTGTGCTTATGCATGCCAACAGCATATGTCTATGCAGGATGACACTATTATACCCAAGAAAAAAAAAATGAAGCGTTTGAAGCAGGGTGTGCAGTGAGTCAGCTCTGTAATTAAAGAAGAGCAATCAATCTGTACCACTGACCACACTACCTGTGCCAAATCCATCGAATGGCTGCAGTAAAGAGCTAATTTAGAACCATTAGGGATTGCCGAGTTAGCAAACAGCCCAGTAATGATGATGGTTGATTCAAGTTCAAGGCTTGGCCTCTGTGAAACTGTCAGGCCTGCAGTCATAGGGAGGGATCAGTGAAATATTTCAGATCAACCTAGAAATCAATTAAAACGGTTCTTCTTTGCTCTTCACTGATTTGAATTCATTTGTGTAATTATTCATTGACTTATTTAATCCTTGATGTGACTGTGGGAAAATAGGGCTTTAATAATTGCCCTTTATCAAGACCTTGTCTTGTGCTGCCAGCTTTGACTCCCCTCATGTTAGGTTCATCTTCTTTTTCACTCTTCACCAAACTGTTTTCTTCTTTTTCATTCAGGGAGTCAGTCTCAGTGCACCCTTTGGGATTCTATCTTGAGTCATTCAGAAGACACACTGCTGTACTTAGTCATCCTGTATAGCTGTTCAGTCAAGAGCTTCTTGGGTCAGAATATGCAACAGATTTTCCCAAGGCATCCATTATGGAAGGCATCGATTTTTTTCATGTTGTCAATCACTTGTATTATGAGGCATTCACGAATAGTGGCAACAGGAATGCTGTTTATAATTACCTTGTTTTTTTGGCCTTTGTACTCCCTTGACCTTTTGATTGACTGGAGTCAAATCACAAAGAGGCCTTCCCACGTGGTTCTCCAATGTCCTTTCGTGTTGCAGTATCTTTTGAAAGTAGGAAATCTCATCAACATAGGTGAGTTTCCACACTCACAGTAGTGGGTCAAGTGGCATAAAGTACATCATTTGGTTTGTGGAGACAATGATGTTCAAGGCTGTCTGCTCTGCAACAGTCTGTCAAGTGTCTCTCACAAACTTATTTCAATGTGGTCAACTGTGACAACACAATAAAAGACAATGATACAGTGGTATGGAGGCAAGATGGTGGCAGCCAGGCATGTCCTGCCCCTCTTAGTCTGTTCACCATCAACTGTCATTGTCCAGCACACAGGAAGCCCTCCAGAGGGATAAGACCTGAAAGAGTAGCAGTGCAATATTTGGTCTGCCAGTGACCTCCTCTCTCTCCTGTGTAGCTTCACTATGCCCCAAAGTATAACCTTCCTTTTCTGTGTATGCATTTACTGTACATTTGTCACAGTATGAATAAAAGTAGACATCTGAGACTTACTGTACTGAAAGAGCCTGCAAGGTTAAATTACCATTTACTTGCACAGCCGTCTGACCCTCTAGCATGTATAAAATAATGTAAAAAATAATAAATATATATATAAAACACTTAAATATGTAAATGTGTGTAAAGAGCAATATATCCTTAAAGGGAGAGCAAAAAGCCTATAATTTTTATGAATTCTTACCACCTGCAAGAAATTATGGGGAAATCATTTCATTTGTATGAGTGGTGAGGGAGTCCTGTCAGCCACATAATGTCAGACTTCACTTCTAATTCTTCCCTTCTCTACTAAAAATCATTTTATGGATGCCTAATGATTTAGATTTTATAAATGTTCCAGTCTTGTATGTGAGAGAGTGCTGACACCATGCCAGTAACAGTGGATCTTTGCAATCAACTGTCACTGTGTATCACCAAGCTTCACATTTTCCTTTAATAGGATGCCTTTTACTGAACCCTGGCTCATAATGCTTTTCCCATGCCCCCTGTCTCATTTAGACACCACGCATTAACTCAAGATCATGACCTTGTTTCCAGTTGCCTAGGAAGGAGTAGAAGGGGACAACATTCTCACAAAAAATCTTAACCTGCTTAGAAAAGTAAACTCTGTTGTCTGATTCTGCTATAGCACTGACCTGAGATCCCACTACCTCTCATACCCATCCGCATGTTAATGAAGACCAGATGAAAGGGAGCTGGCCAGAGTTAACACTGTATCTCAGAATCAAATACACAGCAGGAATCACTGAGTGTGAACCCAAAATTGCTGGTCCAGTTGGTTAGTGTTATTAGTCTGGTTGCATCAGAGACTTGACTTTACCAGTCCCACGCTGGTCTGATTCATTTCCTATGTGCATGTGTAAATGTGCCCGTAATGATGCTTATGTTGTTTGACAAGTTGCACAAACACACAATTTCTACATTTTTAGACAACAGTTTTATATAATAAAGACATTAGTCATGACAGAAAATGACCAAAAATGCCGCCCCCATGTGTTAATTACCCACAGCTCTTGAAGACTAAGACAAGCTTGTCTGTGACAGAGAACTGGAGTGCAGTGTTTCTAAATGTATGCCACCATTTACAACTGCAGCCTGATTTCATAATGCCCAGGAGTGAGATGTCTCCACACTACAATAGACAAGGGTTACAGTATAAAGTAAAAGATGTGCAGACTCTCACTTACACCTCTTCATCTTAACAGCATCACAGTGATTGCCCATTCTCATCCCATTCCAGTCTGCATGTTTTACAACACATCTGGTGATAATAATGTCAAAAAAAATTGTTTTGTTTCACACTTTTTGATGATTGATCGCAGTTAGCATGAATAAAGATAGCAAATACTGTGCACTTGCTGTGACAACACATTTGCTTATGCATCAGAAGAAATGTCACCCTCCGGCCTTGCTAGTTTTAATTTGCAGCTGCATCAGTGTGAAATCTTTGATTTGTATTAGCACTAACTTAGTACATCTCTGGCACAGAATTAGTAGAGTAAAAAGTAAACATAGAGGCTTAAATGAATTTTAACAGTAATACTGTATCATGTGCAGCATAAATTCTTATGAATCCCTTGTACACCAAGCAGGTCACTTTAATTAAGCATATAAACAATGGGCACTACCTCTAACAATAAAAAATAAATAAATAGATTTTCCAAAAAGGAGGTAATAACAGAGCATTTGATAATGTTGAAAATACAATAATGGCAAATAACACTGAAGCTGAGTTAAATAAACAGATAACATTCTCTGGAGAGGCAACTGAGGGTGCTATATATGCACAGCTCTCTCATTTATGTCTCCCATAAAACAGCCCCCTTACACCTATTGTCATTAAACATACAAAACAGTGCCCTAAATTAAATCTTCTTTCTTTTCATTCGTCACAGAGCTGTCTGACAGCATAAATCTTACCCATAACAACCTTCCTTCCAATTATGATGCTTTTTCAGGGGAATATGGCAGCTGCCTGCAGCCTTTGATTTCATCTTGCCCCAGATCTGCATTGTAATGAGTACTCAGGTCAATCAATAATTCACTGCAGTTTCTTTAAAAAAAAAAAAGTCACAACAGCTCTGACGGATGGCAGAGTTGATAGTTATTTAGATATTCATGCTATTTCTTGTTCAATGAGTTTTTGTAAATCAAAACAAACATCTGTTGCAGTGGAAATCTATATTTCAATAGGAACGTATAAAATAATCTTCACTGGACAAGTAACCATAATTGGGTCTGTTTGTTTCTGCAGAATGGTAATTTATACATTAAATTTAGGCTTATATATATATATAGTATATAAGTATATAAGAATATAGTATATAAGTATATAAGAATATATATATATATATATATATATATATACATATAAATAGTGTGGTGGAGCATGCTGTAGACTTTCAGTATGAGGAAATGCAATATACAAGTCAAGACTGATGCATGTAAAAACAACAACAGTGAAGGCATTCATCACCAGAGTGCCCTCATTTTACATTCAACAAAGAAACAGCATGTTTCATATTGATTAAAAACTCAATTATTTACATACTAATGGTCTAGGTTTAGAGTGAATTACACAGTCCATATTGATTTGCTGATACAAAATCTTCATTCAATCTTCATTATCATGTGTTTTGTCATATGGCTAACACACTCCCTTCTATGTGTTTGTACCAATAGTTCCCCCAGAGGACCCAGTCATCAGTGGAGGGCCGGTAGTGAGTCTGAGGGCTGGTGATCCACTTAATCTGACATGCCATGCTGACAATGCCAAGCCAGCAGCTTCAATTATTTGGATCCGCAATGGAGAGGTCCTTAATGGGGCCATGTACTCCAAGGTAAGCGCAGAGGTGTGTGTCATACCAGGGTTGTAAACCAGCTGGGGACCGAATGTGGTTCAAATAGTGTGTGTGTGTGTGTGGGGGGGGGGGGGGGGGGGTGGGGGGGGGGGGGGGGGGGGGGGGTGTTTCAAATTTTTATTCAGTCAGGGCCTCTCTGTGTTGGGAATGCATGTTCTTTGTATGCGTGTGGGTGTTGGTTTCCACACACATAGCCTAAAGACATGCAGCTTGAATTTAGGTTAACTGGAGAATCTGGATTGACCATATACTGTAGTAAGTGCCTGGATTGTTTTTCTCTGTTAATTCGTCCTGTGATAGGCTGGCAACCTGTCTAGGGTGTTCTCTCACCCAAATTCTGGCTCATCCAGTAACTCTCAAGGAATAAGGACAGATAAAATTGAGAGGAAAATAAAAAAAAAAACACTTCAATATTGATAAAAAAAATGTATACAAAACAATGACAGGTGAAAAATATGTTTGTTTCAATATGAAACTGTAAAAGGAGTATGGTGTACTCAATTACACCTTTGATACATTTATGTTAAGACTGTTTAAAGGATGTGGTCATGTATGCCTTAGATCCACTGTGAATTTGATCATACCTCTGATCACCATGTACTACACTACACGCTCTTGATTGACAGTAGCCCACAATAATAATCACACAATCCACAATGTCATGTTCGATTTATATATAACAAAAAATGTAAAGAAATTAGACACTTAGACTAGTAACACCTCCCCTGCTTTCTCTCACTCTCTGTGCTGCCTCATCCCATTATCAGCTTTTTTCAAAGAGCAGATAATGCCATTGATTAGACTGGGGTACAGCACCAGGCCGATTTGAATAAAGTGATTGCTAGAGGTGCTGCTTACTAATGGTGGGTAGAGAGCGCACTTCCTGCCTCCACTTCCTCTCAGAGCGGCAGCAGATGTGAGGACATTCTGTACTGGTAGATGATGGATGCTTGCACTGAGCCTAAGTATGTCCCTCTTCCCTCTTATGTCTATTGCCAAACATTCAAGTGCTATGGGTTTGATTAAAAGGAGATGACTCTTTTTTGGGTCCGAAGAGCAGTAGGGGGACATTTTGTAAGTATAATCATCTGCTCTGATGGTCTCCTTATATCACTAATGTGAGCAGATGTGGTGCTGGATTCACAGAAATGGCTTTCCTGATGGTGTTAGTATCTCTGACCCAAAGATAATTTCCTCAAAAACCTCATCCCCCTGACCTCTTCAAAAACTATTTACTGGATCAGTGATTAAAGAGAAATAGTATGATTAAATCAGTCACTTTTTAATAATGTGTTAGGTTTACCATATCTGGGAGTCACTAATTTGATGCATTGCTGATCATTAGTGAAGGAAGTTTTATACTGTAACTCTAGTATGTTATGGGGTCACCCAAAATAATTACGAAACTAAATATCTAAATTACATTCTCTTTCCTCTCCAAACTCCTCTTGAATCCCACCTGCTCATTGGCCAGTTGTGGTTTGGGAGTTTGCTGATTTGCTATATGATATATTTGCTATGGAATGGTGTTACTTACACTGAATCCACATGTATGCAGTGGAGGAGGCAACTGAAACGCTTCTTTTGCACTTTAAATGGAGCAGTGTCTGTATTGCTTAGCTTTGCTTGCACTGCATGCGGCCGAGGTCAGCTGGAGAGCGTCGGCCAATAAAATATCATGGTACAAATATGTCAGCACTTACACTAACTAGCCAATCCAATCACGTGGACATAGATCTTTTCCCTGTTACTAATGTTTGTTGTCAGACAATTTGCAGCCAAATTTTGCAGCCACGTCCAGAACTGAGCATTAAACCTGCCCTCCATCCTGCACTGATGCAACATGCATATGTGAATCCAGCAAAATCATACTGTGATGCACTGATAGTCTACAGCTCTACACTGCTATTTACAGTAAACTAAATATTTAATTAAATAGCCAGTGTGCATAGCTTACAACTCAGATTTCCCATTTTTTTATGTACAATACATCCAAAGAAATAAGGCTACTGAAGGTCATGCTTCAAAAATTAAATTACTATGATGAATGAAAGGTCCGTTGGAAGAATTGTACCCTGAAGAAATGTGAATGACTAAAAAAAGAACCTGTACATTCTGTTTGATTTGTTGATTTGAATGGAGCAGTGTCAAGCCTCGCATGATTTGCTGCACAACGCGATAGTAAAATTGTGATTCAGAGGGATATAGAGTGTTTCTCTCCCAAATTATCTTTGACAAGCAGCTACTGGTGTGTACAGAGCACACATACCCACATCAGCCAGGTTTAATCGTTGAGAGCTGATTTCACAAACCACCAACATTCAGTTTAACCAGCAACAGCAACCGTCTGAGCTTTCAGTCGAGCTAAGATAGCTGTTGCTGTATTTCCTTGACAGACGCCCAGCTCAAACCAAGTCTAAACCAAACCTGCAGACAGCTAACAGCTCCTGCTAATCTTTGCAAACGTGATCAGTTTGCTGAGTGCAAAACTGGCTATTGCTTTTTTTTTCCCCCCCTCTTGAGGTCAGAATTCATATGATGCAGCCTTAAACATACATGAAAAAAGCCACTTCTTCAACGCAATCTTGTTACTTTTGCCATTCAAGTCTTCACATGGCCTTCAGGCAGTGATATGGAAATTTATCAGTTTGCAATTTGGTATGGTGTTGAATTCAATGCAGCACCCAGCTAACCCCCTTATCTAACATTAATGACTTCAGACAGGTCCAGAGCGATGAGGGAAACAATCCTGACTGTGTCAGAAAAAGGATATTACATTGACATATCCTGTGCCTGACAGCTAATGTGTTCTGCTTTGGAAGTGGCTCACGCACAGCTATGAATTTCATAACAAGATTCTTCATTTAGAAATGGACTTTGTGTGCCATTTCCTTATCTTGAAATATTCTCATTAACACCCAGTCAGTGACGTAACAAGCATGTTTTCACAAATGTAACTTACTTACACAAGACGAAAGGCACACAGATTATATTTTTATTTCAAAAAACCCTTGCATTTAAAATAGAGAATAGGAAATGATCACCGCTGATTTACTCAATAATAGTAAGTCCGAATTTGAGGCTCCAATTAACTAATTAATTAATTCAAGATGTACCTGATGCCTGACTTGCAGTAAAGATATCTATAAACTTTACTGCTTTTCATGAAATTGTTTCATATTTAAACATAATATTGCATAGTAAGAGCAATACAGAGCAAAACTGGCTTGAAGATTGTCACAAAGATTGTCTAGACTGTGAGGTGGATGTTTTTTGAGAGTCTAAGTAAAGTATTTTACCTGAAGAAGTCATGTATTTATGTGGCAAATCTACAGGTAATGGTGCAGTGGAGCTGCTCCACAGTGAGCTCCCTCTGTTCAACATGATAATTCTGCTTTCATGTAAAGAAAATATTTGATTGTTATTTTCTCTTGTCTTCAAAAACTCAAAGCAACAATGAGCCTAATTTAAAGAGATGACAGACAAATTGCATCTTGCCCACACAATTTGTTCTGGTCAGTGACTTTGTCTTATCTCGTACTGGTTAACATAGTCTCTTAAAGCTAGATACTCAGCGCTACCAACCGATTCCAGATGGCTTCCACAATATAGGGCTCAGAGGATGAGCACTGAAAAGAAGATTGATTTCCTTTGTGGAGTTTGACAAGCCATGCACTAGAGCACAGCTCTCCAGGCACACAAAAGAGGCTCAAAAACATATTTCTACTTTTTCTTTATTTTTCATGTAATTCAGTTTTGCAGTCAGGTTGGACTCCTCTGAGAGGTTGGCTCTGGTTTCCCAAGGGGCAGCATGTGTGTGTTATCAAATTTGCAGCTTTTATTTTTTCCCCCAGTTTTGTTTTATCAGTTTTACACCTTCACTATCAAACCTTATCTTCTGTATTGCTTGTTCTGGCTCTGTTCTGCTAAGAATCCCAACTTGAATTTATGCTATTGAGTTTACAATGTCCATAATGCTTGGTAATCCAGATTTAAACATTGCCTCTACGTAACTGGCCGTCCATCCTCTCTCTTTGCAGACTTTGTTGCGAGATGGTAGAAGAGAAAGTACAGTGAGCACGCTCTACCTATCACCTTCCAACATCGAGACAGGGCAGCAGATCATCTGTAAGGCCTCCAATAAGGCAGTTCCCAATGGCAAGGAGACCAGTGTCACAATTGACATCCAACGTAAGCAAACCACTTTCTCCTCTCTGTGACTGTATTTATTGCTCTTTCTGTTTTATTTCCTTATGAATATGTCTTTGTTAATGATCAGCACAGATGGAACGGGGAGGGGTCTCTGCATGACATGCAGTGCTCAATATATGTGGTATTTCTCAAATGCACCAGCGTGAAAGTGTCAGAAAGGCATAGACGACAAACACTGAACACGGGATTCATTTTAGGCTCTGATGGATATTTAAAATTGGTTTCCATTCGGCTTTCACACCATGCTGGTCGGTGGATGGACTGGTGATGCATTGCCTTTTTGTTCGCATTAATGAAATATCAAAGATGTCCATCCAAAATGAATATGACTGCCTTTTTTTTCTTTGGTCCAACTACCTGCTTTATGTGGCAGTATGCTCACTGTCTCCACCTCTTTTATTTCCGTGCTCATGCCATCAATCTTTTTGATGAGAGCATGCACAATTCCCCTCTAATGTAGACAAAGTAAGCCCGGCATGTAAAACACATTCAGCCTCAATTGTCAGGGAATCTTTTTTCGATCAAGAAGTATTCACAGTAAGGGAAGGGCTTTGAACAAAGGGATTTTGCATCACTCACAGCCCCTTCGACACCATTAAGTATGACTAATAAAGCAGAAAATGCTATTTAGAGAGCCATTATGACTGACGGCCCCATTCTTTTCATTATGTACACCACAAGAGGCAAGCATGGCAAGAGCGGGCACAGCACGAACATGCCAACTCAAGCGCGGGAGAGAAAATGATTAACAGTTGTTAGTGTTTGCAACCCTTGCAGTTTGTGCCTGTTGTCTTTTTGTCCTGGAGTCAGAGAAGGATATGTACCCACATGTTAACTGATTTTTCACCATGTATAATGATGTGGCTGTGATACATTCTCACCATCATAGCATCATCTTTTCTCATGATTTAACCCAGAAAAAAAAAAATAATAATAATGCGGCAAATTCCTAATTAGAATTCTAAAATGTTGTCTTTACACAATTAAATCCCCTGAAAACAATTTGCAGTGAGAGATCAAACTGAACAACAGCAGAGGCTCATGGTCGAGATACAGATAGTTTCCCACAGGGCTTAACCTCTGATTTTTCTGCCTATTTTCTTACTTCCCTACCTCCAGTCCTGCAGAGTTGACAGGTGAATTGTTCAGCACAGTTCAATAGAGCCTTCAGAATTTCTGCAAAAATCCACTTCCAAACGAATCTGCTTCAGAAATTAAACATGGTGTAACTGAACTTTGTCAAATTTGACTCAGTGTTGACCAATATGTACAGTATGTCCACTGTAAAGCACTGAAGTATATTGTTGCCAATATGTTTTTTAATTGCCGTGATGTTTTACTGTATAAATTTTGCTTTAAAAAACATGTTTGCAAAGCTGATTCCCCAATGATTATTCACAAGTATGTCTATTTTTGTTACAACACCTTGGTGAAGTGACAACTTTTCAATTTACAACAATAATATTGTGTGAATGGAATATTGTGCAGGTGAACACCTGTAAACTATTGATGAGAGAATCATGCCCAGTGAGTAACAATGAAAGCAGTTGTTGAATAAATAGATGATGGAACACTTACACTGCACAGATAAGACGGACAACTAGCCACATTCAAAAATGCAACACACACCATAATGCAGTATGTTTATGTGTAATTTTCTGCATATGCTGACAATGTCAAAAGGAGTCTCACAAATCAAAGAGGTAGTTGTTCATTTTTTGTTTCCATCCTCATTTATTACTGAGGATAAATCAATGATAATTCAATGATGAACACAGGTGGAAGCCAGCGCAGTCAGAGACAACTGTCGAGCAATAGAAAATGGTGAGACAGGAGAACATAAATCACCACAAGAAACAGGAACCTGTCTTTATATGCCCACTCGACAAGTTTCTAAGTGAGCCTTTCTCTGAGAAGGTGAGAGACATCACACTGCCTATCAATGTAATGGTTCCTTTAGGCGCTTCCTATCAGCTTCTGAAGTAAACTTGACCTTCTGTTCTTTACAACAGCACGTGGCTGTTTCTCACTGTTCTGTAGCATGAAGCATTCACATGTCAGGGAATAACAACACTGGTTTATAATTGCAGAGAAAGTACTCACCCAGAACCAATGTAATATTAGATATACAATATGTTCTATTTTCCTTGAATACCATCAAACATTGTCATTCTGTATGTTGCAGTCATGTTTTCTCATAGTATGTGTGGTAGACATGAACTCAATGACAAACAATTGGGAGAATGCAATGTTGTATAATAATGATGGTGGTGTGTTGCTGTGCACACATTCTCTGTTTGTCCAGCGTTGCATACAGCAAAGTGCTTCCTTCTTCTACTAATCTGCTTCACTCTCTCAGGAAATGCTAGTGATCATGTGTTGAATTCTTCATTGTTTAAGAAAAGTTGAAACTCAGAAACAAATTAAATTGAATAGTCATTATTTCAATTTTTGTCTTGCAGGATATTTTCCCAGTACAATATAATATATGGGGGGGAAAAGTTCCAACCATGGAAAATTGTCACTCATTACCTTTCTCAGCCCAAAAGTAGGTTGTAAAGTGCAGTCTCAATTTTGGAAACTTGTTTAAAACCGACAAAGGTACAGTTCATCCATTATATACAGAATAGTACTAACTGGATGCATAGCACCCACATTTATTTTGTTTCATAATGTGTTTCATGTTGTGTTCTCATGAGTTTTAAACTTTTCTAAGCATTGCTAAATGGAGATTTGTCCCATAACAAAGATGGAGGTATTTATAAGCTTCCAGTTACATTGTTAGTCTGTGTGAAAGATGAAGCTAGACTGCACTTTAAAACCATTACGAGATCTAATCGACTTGCATTATAGAGTACTGGGTTGTAGGAAGTCCATTTGATCTTTTTGGCAAAAAAAAAAAAAAAAAGTTTAGGTCATAGTTATCAAAAGTGGAAAGTAACACAAGTACAAAGTGCAAGACTGTCTGCTGTTCTCAGCAGACAGTCTTGTCAGAGCAGTGGTTGTGCTCATAGTCGTGAAGTTCATCAAGCATTATTTTATTTCTGTTCTCACTAATCAGAAGTAGAAAATTATGAGTTGACAGCTATTGAATTCAGGGTTAACACCATGCAAATATTTCTCTGGCTGTATGTGATAACTATGTATTGAACATGTAAAATGAAATTGATATTGATGCTCTCATCAAACAGATGACAAATAATCAAAATTCCCCAGATGGCTGTGTATCCCCTGACCATGTGATTATTGTCCACTGAGCACTTGCGCTCTCTGAATAGAATCAATAGCTGGTATTGATCATTTAATTTCTCTTTGTGTGTGAAACCAGATATTAAGAATTAAAAGTCTCATTTATTTTCTTGCCCTGAATTATCCAATTGACCGTATTAGTGAGATAATATTAATAGCAACAAAAGTAATTAAAATCTTCTCAGTCTGTATGACCTCAGCATTTTATATTTCACACACTTCTAAGTTGATGTGCTCTTTTTTCTCTCTGCTTAATTCTTTAGCAATCCAAATGAGAGCAATCTAAAAACATTGCTTTAAAGCTTAATATCCCATGCATTTCATGGGATATTATATATATATATATATATATATATAATCATTGCTTTAAAGCTCTTGATATAATGTATGTCCACTTCAGCATTTTCATTTCTACAGAAGTTCATACAATGTTATCTAACCAAGGGTTAGGCAAATTAGCATCCAAATACATTATCTAGTGGCGATGTTGCCAGAATGAAAAGAGTATACAGGCATCAGAGGTGATTCAGAACCCGGGATAGACTGCTGACTTCAGTTGTCCATACCAGTCCATTAGCTGGCTGTAATTATTTGATAGCAGTGGGGTGGTGACTCCCTAATGCTGTTTTCTCCAGCAGTATGACTTAACTTGCATTACATCCTCTGGACTTAAATCACTAAACTCTTCCTCCCCCTGGCGTAAAACCTCTGCAGTGAAATAAAATTCTACAGATGCTACAGTTCCATGTCCAACTGAATTCCACTTATCACACAACTTAAAACATTCCTCAAATATTCTGGAGTC
The DNA here is from genome assembly GCA_016785285.1 of Brachirus orientalis. Classification (NCBI taxonomy): domain Eukaryota; kingdom Metazoa; phylum Chordata; class Actinopteri; order Pleuronectiformes; family Soleidae; genus Brachirus; species Brachirus orientalis. Next base: position 1,539,524 of record JAFBJR010000147.1, on the reverse strand, counting down.
CGGCAGCATAACCACAGCACATTGCCTCACATGAAACATTCTTTTGAATACACAGTGGGAAATTAATGTGCTCAGGATGACCAAAGCCAAGGCTTTCTGTGTGTTTGCGTTGCAAACAAGCTGAGCCATGTGGGGGTAAAATGAATGCCATTTGTTGAGACTAATTAATAAAGAACATGCAGATGTGCGATTGGGGAGGATTTGTTTTTGGTGGTTGGCTCAGCTACATGCTCTCCCTGCTTAATCAAGCAGATAATGGCAAATTCAACAGAGACAGAATCTGAAAGTGAAAGGGAAACAGTGCAAGGATAAGAGGCAATAAAAGGCTCCGAATTTCATTTGCAATAGCTTGAGTTAAATGATGATGCAATACATCTTGCAGTATATATAAAACATGATTTCCAAATATCATTTTGAAGATTTGTTTGATGTTCTAAGTTTTGACTGCTATCTTCTGATAGCATCTGTTACAAATCTTTGATGCTCATGAACATATTGAGACCCTTACAGATGTACCGGGATTCATTTTTATGCTGCTAAAAGAATGGCAGAGCATCTGCATTCATTAGACTGAGTAAATTATTTGCTATTCCATGGATAAAAATCTCATGATCAATATGTTCAACCACAGGTTGTCAGTCAGTCTTTTGTTCCCTGAAGTATTCCACTCTGGCAGCCATATGACAGTTTGTCCATATTGCTAAGGCTATAAGCCACAAGCAGACAGTCCACAAACTGCTTCCCCATTCTTCAGAGGTAATCAGCACTCCTGAAGTTTCAGGCTGGTCCTACTGGTGAACAGCTGTCTACGATGACCCGGAGAGATTGGAAATTGAGCTTTAAGAAAAGGAAAAAACAATTTATGTTGGCACCATCCCCCAGAAATGAAGAGGAGTCAGACGATTGTTCCAAAAACACCATCTGGTTCCTACTTTGAATTAACTGATCAAAATCTCCCGGTCCAAATATAAGACAACCCATCTCCCAACCCATTCATCCTGTTGTTTTAAGTGGAGCTATGATCAGTCTTGCATATTAATTTGCCATTGCATGATGCCTCAAATGCACTTCCAGAGCAACTCATGCATTTATACATCAGGGTGGCAAATGGACTTCTTTATTAAGTAGATGTCTGTCATATTTATAAGACCAAAGGTTAAAGAAGTGACAGTCCCAGCTTCACACTCAAGGCCCCCACTGGCAGTTGTTCGACAGTTGCTCCCATTGCAGTCCCACTGTCTTTGCTTGCAAGATGGACCTTTTTAGACTCATGGCTCTCAAGTGTGTATCGCCAGTGGTATGCGAGCTTCCTCTGGTGGTACTGGGCGGAAAATCAGAAATACAGTTCTAATATATATATATACACACACCAGGATATGTGATCAGAGCAGAGTAACTGACTGGAGTGCATAGAAAATGAAACAAACAACAAGAATAAATAATAATAATTAGAATCACCTTATCTCTCGCTCCATCATAATCTAATTTCGCGAACCTATTGCCTGTATACAGGAAGAGGAGGAGGATAAGAGAGCAAATGACTTTGCTCGGCTTATTTACAGCACTGTATTTTAATGTTAGCTATAATGGTGTTACTTCAAGCTCAATCTTTCTCAGGTGGTACTTGGTATTAAAAGTTTGAGAACCACAATTTAAACAATCTATAGCACATGGTCCAAAGTGCATGACACAAGTCCATTTTTTGCTAGTTACACAGAGCATAATCTGGGCACAATGAAAGGCACAAAGCTCAAAGGGGTTGTATTTAGTGTCTGAATTATGCCTAGGTGTGGTTGGGTGTAGCATCAATTAAACCAATCCCTAAGTCAGGTTTTAACTTAAGAACATGCGCCAGACATTAATGGTATATAACAGCGCACAGGCTCACATGATGTTACATGTAAGTGGAACATTGTGAACTTGCCTATGTAGGTGCATCTAATGCACCATTGACTTTTGACCAGGTTTTTGTCAGTCAATGGTGCAGTGGCTTCTGCTGCCACAAGAGAGCAATGCGGTAACAATGCTCCCAACCACAGCACTTTTTTTGAACCAACACACCACCACGTGGGCTCTGAATGTGAGAATGACATCTGCAATGGTTGGAAAATAGCAATGATATTTGAGGTGTGCTGGGTGTAACCAAAGCAGTCAAAGTCTTCACGATGCCACACCTCACTGAGAGAAGCTAAGGTCTTAAAAGGAGGATCAGTTTTTATGTCTCAATCATTTGAAAAGAATTTTAATTAGATGCCAGATTGACAGTTATTAGCATTTGTGTCATTGAAAGTCTCTTGGCAGCAAGTCCAGAATAAAGGTTGGCATGATCATAAAGTAATGCCTTCAGTGAAAAAGGCTGGTGCATTGCATTACTGTGTCTATTAGTGCAGACACTACCTCCCCATTCTTTTTTATGTCTGCCTTTCTCTTTACTCTTTAGCTTCTTCCTAGATTTTATGACCACCTCCACCACTGCCACATCTGTCTTTTTTGCCCCCGGGGTTCAGCTCTGCCCACAATTTTGTCCACACAATTAACCACTTGATACTAAAAGAAACACCTACTGGGCAGCTAACACTCCTGCTCGAGGCAAAGTAAAGGTTTCCTGTTATATTATGACACACACATCCACATGCCCTTTCTTATGCACACATAACCCAGTTTATACATGCAAACACACGGACACACAGTTGGCTGCTCAGTATCTGGAGAGACTAGCTGGCTCACTGCAGTCTTTGGTCTTCCAGGATCCAAAATGTTGTTGTTTTCTTTCTTGGCCTGGGGAGAACTGGCACAGGTGGAGCTCGCATATTTGAAGGTGGTAGAGTGGTTGGCGCGGTGGGGTGGGGAGCAACTGTCCTGGGGGGAAATGACACACCATATTCCTGATGGGGAATATGGTGTGTGTGTGTGTGTGTGTGGAACACGGCCTCTGGAAACCCCACCACCGCCCACTTCCCCCCATCTCTAGGGCTTTGTGGCAGCTGAGCCAGCCCAGAGCATCTGCACAGCTACAGGGTAAAAGGCAGTTTTCCCTGCACTCCATATACCCACACGACTGGATAACTATCCATAACTATACACAGTGCTGTTTGGTTTCATTACTCCACTGTTCATGTGTCATGTGATCTCCATGTCTACTGTTGTTCTTCATCGACATCCAAACACAGTCTTTGGTTTGTAGATTAGTATCATTGAACACACAAAGCAGGTAGACTTTGTACATCTTTCATATACAGTAGATGGCTGCAGCAGCATCAAACCAACAACCAACACTACTCGCTGTGACAAGTCTACAATCCATGATGCCCTCCAAGTATGAAACACTGCTATGCTTGTGGCATGCAACTGTGCACGGTAATGAAACATTTGAAAGTTCAAAACACTTTGTTTCAAATGTGAACACACTTGTTCACAACTGTTAAAAAGACAATCAATGCAGAATGATAATTATTGACAGTAAAATGAAATAATCCATACAGGTGAGTGAGCCAGTTAACCCGTGTTCTCAAGCAGACTTACACTAGCAAAAAAATAACGGGATGGCTATGTTTGGGGGTCAGAGAGAGAGAGAGGATTGGCAGGAAGAGGGAGGAGAAGAAGAAGGAGAGGAAGACATACAGCTGTGGTCTCTGGTGAGAAAAGCACCACAGTTATTGATCATGTGGTGAATCATCTTTTCTGAGGGACCCTTGTTGCAGCCAAGGGTTATTGTCTTAGTTAATGTGGCATTCCACCACTCTACCATTTTGATTTTTTATTGTGTGTGTGTGTGTCATGATTTAAGGGTCTTATTATGTAACAGAATATTGATTTATCTGAAAGAAAAATAATTTCAACTTTAAAGATAAGTTGTATTTTACGTTTTCTGTCTCTGTTGTTAATATTTTGTACTTCATTGTGCTATGAGTGACAGTATTTGCTTCCTAAATGGGACTTGCTGCTGATGTTTTGTTTGAATGAGCTTATTCTGAGTCATGTATGATGTTTTTTTTTGTTTTTTGTTTTTTTTGGTGAGAGAGGCTTTTGGAGGTGGGATGAACCATTTAGCTCTTGTAAATGTTGACCAATGCTTGTTAGCAACTGAAAAAAACTGTTTTTATTTATTTATTAAGAAAATCTACAGCCAGCAATCGTTTGGCTAATTTCCTGTCCATTGCTGCTGTCAGCATTTCCCTCCCTCGTTCAGTATGCCAAATTATGAATACATTCTCACAAGCAGAGATGACTCATTCTAGATTATTGTTTCCCACACTGTCTACTTTATAAGGTCAAATTGCATATTACTATTAATAATATTGATTACTAATTACAAATTACTGCAATCTAAATCATAATATAGGGCAAAATTGTGCATAATATAATCATTCTGTCTATTCAAACTGCAATATTTGTTTATAATCCAGCCATTTTTATAAAGTATCTAATAAATGAATCACACCTTCATTTTATGCATATGTTTGTAAATAAAACTCCTCTAACAAAGACTGCTCTATAAAAGTGTTGGCAATTAGGATGTAGAGCTGTTTCACATGTATTTTAAAAAAAAAAAAAGTAGATCTCTGGCACCAACTTCAAGTATGTCATTAGAAACTGCATGAAATTAAGAAAGAAAAAAAAAAGATACGCTCCATTGAACTGTGTCAGCATTTACATACATGTCGGGTTTAAGATTTTTAATGCTGCATTTGAATCTCTTAATAAACTGTGGAAACCCTGAGAATTGGTTTGCCTACTTAAAATTCATTCTCTGAGTCTGTGGGGTAAAACCTGTTTGTTTTTACATGGGGCAGGATTTATATGGAAATTAACATGTATCTTCAAAAAGAATCCCACCTTTGTCAATTAGGATAAATTAAGCTGTTTATGAAATCTGCATAACCTGAATGTGTGTTATAACTGTTTTAATTGTACTGTATCACAGAGGTTGTTCACTTTTTTTTAATTGCAGTGAACTGTACTATGAACTATTCACTATTTGCAAATTGTCATTGAGTGAAACTCATTATCAAGTCAAGTTTTCCTTTGATTCTCTTCTTATAGCATTTCTCATGAATATATGAGAATAAAAATAGCATGTTCCCACATCGTGAAATACACTACAGTATTATTCAACAACAGGGCCTAGACCTTAGGTGGGTGGCAGCAAGATTAAAACAGGCATCACATTATTTAGTCTTAACCGTCTATTATTCTAGAGGAAATGCTCTCCTAAGCACTGCTGTAGTGTTTTTTTTTTTTTTTTTTTTTTTTTTTTTTGAGACTGGGTGACAAAGATACAGTTTTTTTTTTTTTTTTTTTTGGTTTGTTTTGTTTGTTTTTTCTCATACAACCAGACCACAAATCTGTTTAGGTTCCTGGGAAGAAAAGAACACATTTAGCAAATGTCCTCTGAACTAAACTTGGAATCTATTCTGCATGTATGTGTGTTTTGTCTTTTGAGGTTGCATGTTATCTCAGCTATTTATAAAGTAGTTTGCCTCTGCTACAACATTTGCGATGTATTTTTTTGTTTCTTCCCAGGCCTTATTCAACCACGAAAAATGTGACTGGGTGACAAAGATAC